>PVJC01008295.1:0-48910 GCA_004026665.1 Murina feae | reverse complement strand
CCCCCAAGAGCTTGCTTTCCCGCTCCCCAGTGCCCCCCAAAGGGCCTGGGGAGCTGCCAAGCAGGCCGACCCCCCGACGCCTCTTTCCCACTCACTGGTCCCCTGCTGCCTTCCTTTCCCACTCCCCGGTGCCCCGCAAAGGGCCTGGGAAGCCACCAAGCAGGCCCCTGACCCCCACTGCCTCTTTCCCACTCCTCAATGCCCCTCAAAGGGCCTGGGAAGCCGCCAAGCAGGCCGAGACCCCCCATTGCCTCTTTTCTGCTCCCCAGTGCCCTGCAAGGGGCCTGGGCAGCCGCCAAGCAGGCCGAGATCCCCTGCCGCCTCTTTCCTGCTCCCTGATGCCCCTCAAAGGGCCTGGGCAGCAGGCAAGCAGGCCCCCGGCCCCCACCACCTCTTTCCCGCTCCCCATTGTCCCGCAAAGGGCCTGAGGAGCCGCCAAGCAGGCCGCCAACCCTGCCGCCTCTTTCCCACTCACGGGTCCTGGGTCCTGCGCTGTTCCGCCCTGCAGCCGCTCTGTGCACTCGGGAGGTCCCTCAGCCCGGCCTGGGCCCTCTCGCAGTCTGGGCCCCTCTGGGGATGTCCACCTGCTGGCGTGCCTGACCAGCCTGGGTGAGGGGCTGATGGCTGTGTGCAGGCTGGCCAAGCCTCCCAGGAACGTCCCTCACCCCACTGGGTTGTGGCCAGCGTGGGTGATGGGCTGATTGGCGCTTTCAGGCTTTAAGGCTGCCCACAGCTTCCATTGACCCAATGTCCCAGCAAGGCTGGCTGGACGCAGGTTTTTGGGATTTGTTTATCTTCTATAATTGATACACGGTTCCTTTAAGCCGGCCTACTAACTACTAAGGAAGCCTCCTCTCTGCTTCACCTCGCGGTGTCTATAATGACACAATGTTACTCTCAGGACTGCTCTTTCCTTCAGCTCCAGAGGATTCTATGATTGTTATTTTGTTACAAACGTGTGTTTTGCTTGAGTCAGTTTAAGCCGAGCGGGCGCAGTTTCACTTTCACTCCTGCCGCAATGGAAGCTGCTGTTTACTCAGGTTCGTGAGTGGCGGCCTCCATGTTGGCTGGGCTAATTTGCATACAGCCGCTCTGATTGGCTGGTGGGCGTGGCTTACCCCGTCTCGGGGAAATGGTTAATTTCAATATTACGCTTTTATTAGTTAAGATAACTAATTATGTTAATGTCATTAGCAATCAAGACTTCGATTAGAAAAATCTATATATATATATAAAAACCTAATATGCTAATTGTACCTCCAAATGTTTGACCAGTCGCTATGACAGTGCACTGACCACCAGGGGCAGATGCTCCAACCAGTAGGTTGGCTTGCTGCTAGGGTTAGGCCAATCAGGACTGGGCCAGACTGGCCGATACACCAACCTCCTGCAGTCCCTCCACAGCCTTTAAAATATTTCTTCTAATTAATTTGCTTTCAATGTGCACGAATCTGTGCACCGGACCTCTAGTACAAATATAAATCTAAGAAGTTAAACAAAAATCCTATAATTATACATCTGAATTAGGAATATAAATTTGAATTCATGGTATATATTCTGTTAAGAAAACAAAATTTATTTCCTAACTACTGTCCACTGAAAAGGTCTAAAAACAATAACTACTAACCCATTAGCAAATGAGTATCCCTAGCACCAAAAATGTGCTTTCTAAAGTCCATTTCCATGAAAAGGAAATGAAGCTCCTTAGAGAAATGGCTGATTTCAGGTTAAGGATAGAATGAGCCTGGAACAGCCTATTACAATGAATATCAAGGAAACCATAAAGACTACTGGAGTCCCAGCCGAAGGATCTAGGAGCCAATCTGAAGACTTTCACTGGACAAAGTTGGGATGCTTTGGCCATCAAAATAAACAAAAATTTTAAAACTACAGTGTATGGACACATATCAAATATGTTAAGATCCAAAGTTCCTAATGATACTAAAACAAAAACCTCATTATTCACCTTTGGATGATACTAAGAACAAACTCATTCTGAAACTGGTAAAAACAGGAAAAGAATCATAAATTTTTCTGCCTTTTCTGCACAAGCAATACCTTAGGATAATAAAGTAGTTGATGAAAAAAATTCTTTATAGATAAATTCTAGCCCTTAAATGAAGAGGAAATGCTAAAATATTACCATTTTGCCATCCCTAATGAATTAATAGACTTAGGAAATAATTAGCAATGACTGCTAAGCTGATGGGGAACATCAAATGAACGGATCAAATGGACAACATCAAACCCACTTATTGATCCTAATATTATTAAAAGAGAGGGTAAACAGACATTATATGCCCCTGATGTGATATAACCAGAAAAACAAAGAGCAATCAAACTGAATGGAATACTGAGCAAGCCTCAGGAAATTACCAGTTTACACAGGAGATGGAGAAACATATTAAACATCACCACAGGGATGCTATCATCCAAATCCAGAATGTGGAAAATTCTACAGGACAAGTGACCCAGTTTCTTAAAAAAAAAGAGAGAGAGAGAGAGACAAAAGGGGGGAAAAAGAGGGAGAGAGTACCTATGCTTAAAAGGGGACTTAAAAGATGAAAGAAGATATAGTACTTGCTATAAAATGAATATGTTCAGAGTAAAATATGTGAAAATGTAAGAAAATATAATGGAAAAAAAATCACGCTAAATATAAAATGTGGACTTTGGATCCTGATTCAAACAAGCCAACTTTAATTATGAGACATGATAAAGGGCTAAACACTTCGGGATATTGGTAAGAAATTATTGTATTTTGTTTCAGGATGATAATGGTATTGCAGTTATGTGTGAGAGAGAGGGGGAAAAAAAAGTTCTTAAAAATTAGCTCCCTTCATAAAGTTCCTCAGTCAGGTGAAGAATTCCCAAGCCTGAGAAGAAAGGTGAAAGGGGCAGAGTGATCCTGTGATTGCTCCGCTCTGTGGTGCTTTACAATATCTACATCTGTGAGAAGCAGTGATGAGGTCGTTAATGGGTCAGCCTTCCCAAGGCTTCCCAAGGCAGATTTCTGTACTGACTGAGTCTTTGCACAGTGATGACTGGGATATGCAATGCAAAGGTCACACTCTGACCACCTTACCTGTTGAGCCTGTGTCTGTGGCTGCTGCTGCTGCTGGTAAAATGTGCCTGCTGGCTGCTGTGATGGTGGTGGTGGCTGTTGCTGTTGCTGCTGCTGCGGCTGTTGCTGCTTGAGGAAGAGTTGCTGCTGGTGCTGGGGTGTGGCCTGGGCCTGAGTGGGCAGACCTTGGGCGGGAGTGGAAGGCGTCTGTTGTGGGGTGGGTGGAGCCTGAGGCTGCTTGGGCTGGGATTGTGGTAGAGGTTGGCTGGGTGGGGGCTGAGTTTTTGACTGGGGAACACTGGCTAAAAGACCAGGCTGATTGCTGGGTCCTGCAATGAGAATAAATTCCATGTAAGAGCTCAACACTATTCCAAAAACGACTTCCCTTCTTGCCAAAATAAGAAAGAGGGGGATAAGTGGACAGATAATCCCCAAATCCATGTGCCTGGAATATCCTTCCTCTTGCTAACCTATGCACTTTTTAAAAATATATATTTTTATTGATTTCAGAGAGGAAGGGAAAAGGAGAGAGCGATGGAAACATCAATGATGAGAGAGAATCATTAATTGGCTGCCTTCTCCATGCCCCACACTAGGGTCAGAGCTCGCAACCGGGACATGTGCCCTGACCAGAAATTGAACTGTGACCTCCTGGTTCATAGGCCGACGCTCAACCACTGAGCTATGCTGGCTGGGCTGCACTTCATATTTTTCAAAACAAGGTTCAACCAATAATTCTATATTTGCCTCCTTCAAAAAGCTTTCCTTTTATTCATCAACCCATTTAGTCAATTACTCCTTTAGTCAGCATCTTGATTATCTACAAATTCAACTAGCCTTTGATGCTAATGTATATACATACAATCTTTGTATTTGTTGGCATTCTGCAGAATAAAAGCATTCTTTGATGTTTTATATGTAGGTTGCACAATTCCAGTCTGGATTCTTTTAAGTAAATGGCTACCAAATTTACTAAAAACAGCTTCCTGGTAAGGGAAGTGATGGCCGAGTTCAGTTACTTGATAATTCAGATCAATCCTCTTTACAAAACAAAACTTAGTCACCATACTAGAAAGAGAATCCCAAAGCACAGAGCGGTGACTGATACTTCAAGAAACAGAATTAAAGAAACAATTCCTCTATGTCAAAAAGAGGTGAGTCTTGGTGTTTAGAGGCAAAGAAAAGAATATGAAATAAAGAGGTAGGTCTGGGATGAATGGACCAGGGCACAAAATTAGGGCCAAGACTACAAAAAATAGAGACAACAGGCTTCGGTGGTCTTGGTGATCCTCTGCAGAATTCAATGACAGGCCTCCCCTTTCACCAGCCTCCTGCCATATGATTCCAATGGCAGCTCACCTCTTGGTCCTTAAAAAAAAACCATTCTTATTTTTTTAATCCTCACATGAGGATATGTTTTTTAATTGATTTTTAGAGAGAAAGGAAGACAGAGTGGGAGAGAGAAAGAGAGAGAAAGAGAGATAATGATAGGTTGCCTTCTGTACGTGCCCCAACCAGGGCTCGAACCCTCAACCTAGGTATGTACCTTCAATTCCTATTGAACCTGCAACCTTTTGGTGTATAGGATGGCGCTCCAACCACCGAGTCACCTGGCCAGAACAAAAAACTATTGTTCTTTATGTGGCTCTGTATCCCATTCCTGAAGCAAAATTAGGCTTTCCAAGCTTTCTTATTATCCAGGATAACAAAGAGGTGTACCAACTTTCAAAGCTCCTAGGAACTGACCTGCAGCCTGAGGTGGGGGCTGAACCGTGGCCCTCTTTCGAGGTGTCAGGGCTGGCTGGATGGGAAGGATTCCTGGGTTTGGCTGAGTCTGCCCAGCTTTAGGCCTCTGGCGGGGTGCAATGGAAGTCTCTGTAGTGGGAATGGGATCTGTCAGTCTAGAAGAGGAAAAGAAAAAAAAAAGATTCATATTAATGTATGAGAAAATGGGGGAGGGGCAGAGTACATGATGGATTAGCTTTGTTCTCCACACTCATCCGAACCTTCTTGATTTGCTTAATCAACATTTCCCAGCAGGCATTCTGTGTTACTAGATGTTATAAAGATTTCATGGGAAAATGTTTTAATATTTCAGCAGAACCTTTCAAGTGTATAGAGAGCCTCAAAGAAAGCACTGTATAGAATGCAGTGTTTCTCAAATCTATTTGACCTTGTGACCGTTTTACCTAACATTTCCTAGAATTTCCCAGAATACACTTCGGGTGATGATGCAAAGAGGGGTTTGAAGCAGGTTGTTTTCAGATGTAGAGGGAACTCAAACTTGGTTAGAACTAGCTGTCAAAATGGTCTTTCTACTATAAAAAGTATGCAAATAAATTAATCCAATAAGGCAATTAAAAGAAATAAGTAAATAATTCAAGTTGAAGATTTTGGGAAGTGTGACAGGAACTCCATTTCCTCAAATATGCGTATTTGTTTTTTCCCATGATAATACAATATTTACCTTGGCATACAGTCACCTTTGCCCAGTCTCTTTTATAATCAGGTGTGGCCATGTGTCTAAGTTCTGGCCTTATGTGCTATATTGCTATGTGGCAGTTGCTAGAAACCTTAAGAAATAACTGGTACATGCCCTTTGTCTCTCTTCTTCTTTGGTCATTCCTTGATCCTGCTGCTTGGAACAGGGATGCTGCCACACTGTTCCATGAAGTCATGGGCACAGCCTGAGGGATGGCAGAGGGGTGAGCATGAAGAAGCCCGGGCACCTGAGGACTTTGTGGAGCAGAACTACACTATCATCCCTGGATCACTTACCCCCAGACTCTCTTTACTTAGAGAAAAAAATAAACATGTGTCTTACATAAGCCACTGTAATTTTGGAGTTTCTGTATGTCAGAGCCAAATCTATCCAAATGAATATGGGGAGGACTGCTGTATGGTCTGCCTTTTCTTGTGATTGTGCTAAACCCCAGGTGGTGACTTCCATTCATTAGAGCGGTCCAGGGAGCCGGCCCACTCAGATTAGAGTGGTTGTCCTCTGAAAATGTACTTTAGGGAGTATAGCTGACTGAGGTTAAGGCCAAAATAAACAAGCTTCGTGGATATTTCTAAAATATGCCTGGCACAGCCTCCATGAAATGCAAAACAGGGAGCAAAGCAACTGGTTCTTCCCTGTGACATACCCCCAAGGTATTCCATTATGGATCCGTGGCTTTTCACTAGTATCCTGCTAGAGCAGTGATTTTCAACCTTTTTCACCAATGGCACACATAAACCAATTATTAAAATTCTGTGGCACACCCAGAAATATATTATGTTTTTGGCCTAGCTGACTAAAAAATAGGTATAATTTTGATTCATTTATACTAGACGGCTATTGTTGTGTTGGCTGTTGTCATTTTTTTTTATTTGACAATCTAAGGCAAAAGAGTCAGTACCCCTGACTAGTCAGATATATAGTCAGATATTGCATGTTTTTAAAATCCTTGCAGTACAATGGTTGAAAATCACTGCGCTAGAAAGAAGCTCTTATGCTGGGGAGAGAACTGATAATATAAAAGCGCTCACATTTGGGGAGGCTATAACCTGGGGAAGGGAGGTGGATAGGGAAATGGGACAGATGTTGAGAAAGGTGTAAGAAAGATAAAGCCAAGGGTCAGAATTTAAACAGACTCTAATAGAAAAACAAAAGTCCTCCCACAGGGGACTTCTCCTAAGGGTAATAATATCTTAGAGACACTAGAATTTAGAATCAAAGAAAACTATATTTGAGCACTAGCTCCCTAACTACCAACTGCATAACTATGGGCATAACATTTAACCTCTTTTAGCTGTCAGCCCCTTATATGTAAAATGGAGAAAACAATACCTACATCATGAGCGGATATGAACACTACATCAGAGGCAGGTGTGAACATCAAATGCAACGATGACTGTGAAACCATTTTATAAAATGCAGAATGTTTGAACTATCAGTTTGCATGGGTCTCAATATGCTGCGAAAAAATACAGACTAAGACACCAGGAGACCAGACTCTAAGTCGTCCTCTCTGTGTGATCTTGGGCAAACCACTTAAGGTACAGAGTATAAAGAGTGTGGATGCTGGAGGTCTGGTTCTTTTACTAACCCCATAGTGGTTAACTGCCTTGGGCAACTTACAATTCGGAGTCTGTTTCCTCATCTATAAAGTGATAAATTTGTTTTAAAACGGGATGGGGAAAGCCATCTTATTTATGTAAAGTACCTCGTAAGGTATTTGGTATATAAGATGCCTCAATGAAAAAAGTTAGAAAGAAAAACCGCACCTGTCAGGATTGGGGAGTAAATACAAAAATGAAATCACTGTAAATTATAGACAGGATGACTTAGACCCAAATCTCTTGGCTGTCACGTCTGTGTATTCTCACAGCATTATTGGGGTCCATACAAATTAACAGTTGGAGCACTCTATGGTTTATAAAACAGCTGCACAGCCATTTATGCATTTGATGTTCACATCTGCCTTATGACCTAGGTACTATTTTATCCATTTTCACAACAGAGTACCACTCAAATGTTAATCATTATCCTCTTTACAAATGTGTGTGCTTTGTGAGAAGAGATCCTTGCTTAGCCTCAGTACATACCATATTAGAATCTAGTACAGAAGGCCATAAGCCCAAATACTAAGCTATTAAATTAGTCCCAGAAGCAATTCCCAGAGCTGAGCATGGCAGACTTGAGCAAGGAATAAACAGACTGCAAAATAACAATCTGAATATAGTTTGCTAAATCTGTTAAAAACCAAAGTCTCATTACTTTAGAGCCACATCTGCAGGCATTCTATAAACATTCAAGAATTTTTTTTTAATGTAGAAGTTATTTTACTGTTCTATAACAATTCACATATTCCCATCTAAGGTATTTTGTTGATAATTTGCTGCTTAATGTTTCCTTGCCATGGGAGTGTGGTAGAAAAAAGAGGGGTATAAACATCTCTGGGACTACCCTTAGAATTTGCCATTGGGAAGGTATAGCAGTCATGAAAATGTGTTCTGCAGACCTCCATATACAAGGGATATGAAAGACCAAGCACTCCAGCTGCTGTGCTCCGAAATCCACTGCTACGAGATTGTGTTTGCCCTGAGGCCATGCTTCCCATAGGCTGCCCCCAGTCTTACTATCCCAGCTACAGGGAGATTAAGGCAGACCAGGTCCTGGGACATAGGAGACCCCTCTGGTAGCTGACTTTGATGTGGGGATTCCCCTTTGGTAAACCTTCCTTAAATTGTGTGGCAATTTTTAGGTCATTTCCACCAACTTTCTCCTTCCTCTCTCTAGGTCAGACTTACATCACTTTCGGATGGCTCTCCCAGCCTTCCCTGGCTCCCTCCCTATTTTCTCTCAGGCATCTCCCCAAATAAAATACTAGCTTCTTTAGTCCTCTCTTACATGTGTCTTGGAAGACCTTAGGTTACACAAGATGTGATTAACTAAGATCCACAGGCTCTTTGGCTGTTTCATGGACTCAGGGCATGGACTAATGTGGCCTTAGTGAGTAAAAAGGAAAGGGAGGTAGAGGATTAGGGTGCCAAAGGAGGCTAAACAAAAGCCAGGACAACTCTTGTACTAGTAATATTTAAAGTCTGCTGTTGCCTCATCTCTGAATGCTCCTGTGCCTAATCCCAAGCAAGGGAAACAGCTGTGGAATTTTTGAATCTCTTTCAAATGTAGATCATTGTATTTCATTAGATTCCTCCTTGCACTCCCTAAGGTTAGCTTCTGTCTACAGGAGATACAGCTTGTTTTTTGTGCTGGGCAGCCTCTTGGCCATGGCAGTAGAAGAATCAAGAAATACAAGGCACCCTCTCTCCCCTGCTACTGAGGCAACAGAGCACTACAGGTGCTCACTGAGGCATTTCTTACCTGGCCTTTGGCTGGGTCTTCTTTGCAGCTGCTTCGCTGGCTTTCACTGGCTCAGGAAGCTTTGTAGGAATGGGAGAGTTCTATAGAATGAAAAAAAATTTTTTAAAGAACATCACAGATTTCTTTGTAAAAGAATGACCACCATGATTGGGCTGATGAAAATATGTGTTGGGTTTTTCCAGAGTGGCTTCTAGACCCTGATCTTTGGTAGAGAGAAGGGAAGTTTACCAAAAGCATATGCCACTGCACTCAGCCCCAGTCAGATGGACAAAGTATCTGAGAAGAGGACAGAGCAACCCCCCTGAGGCACATTCCCCTGCCATCATTCTCAACCTTTTGTAAGGCCAAGGTCACTGGGGTTTGATGTCAGTACCCTTCTCTCCCTTAAAGCACAGCTTAGAAGTGAGGTTATGACAGGAATGAAAAGAGATGTCTGTAACCTATATTACTTTAAAAATTTTTTTTTAATATTTTTATTGATTTCAGAGAGGAAAGGAGGAGAAAAAGACAGAAACATCAATAATGAGAGAGAATCAATGATTGGCTGCATCCTGCATGCCCCACACTGGGGATTCAGCCCGTAACCCGCGTATGTGCCCTGACTGGGAATCAAACTGTGACTTCTTGGTCAATGCTCAACCACTGAGCCACAGTGCTGGGCTTTATTACTATTTAAGTCCTCAGCTAGATATTAGAGAAGTCAGAGCTGACTAATGTGTCCAACCTTCTAGTCAGAATGCTGGAAGAAAACCACAGGCAGTATGTCTAGTTGCTGAGCCAGCATCGCTTTCTGGCACATGAGGCACTAATCAGTCCACAAGCCACGCTGAGCTCCTTGAGCTTGGATTCGGCACCATCCATCCAACACCGTCCCTCCAGGGAGCACTAGCTGTCTCTAACCACAAGACCACTGTTTACCACTGCTGAGCAAGCATCAAATGACTTGAGACTTGTGGAGCTGACTTATTAAAAACTGGCTACCAATCTGAATGCTTCCAATGATATTTCATATTATTTAACTTTATGAATGGGAAAATGGGATAGTGAAAGAAAACACAGTCATGTTAGATTACTGTATAGTATCCCGTTTATTCTGGGAAACATGACAAACAAAATACTAGTAATGAAACTGGCTTTTAAGCAGATGTCTCATTTTCTTCACATTTTTAGGTGGGGGGAATTTCTCCAGAAAATGTATCCTAGCTTCCCTTTCACCCACCAAGTGTTCCTTTCCCAAGGGAGAAGGTGTAACTTATTTTATCGATAAGACTAGGAGAAAAAGGTGAGCTTGTTTGGCTCCTTATGCTCTCCCTCCTTTAGGGAAGAGCCTGTCTCTCAGGAATCAGGTGCTCACTGCTCAGTCATGAGGTGCTAATGCAGCGGTTCTCAACCTGTGGGTCGCGACCCCTTTGATGGTCAAATGACCCTTTCACAGGGGTCGCCTAAGACCATCCTGCATATCAGATACTTACATTACGATTCATAACAGTAGCAACATTACAGTTATGGAGTAGGAACGAAAATAATTTTATGGTTGGGTCACAACATGAGGAACCGTATTTGTATTTAAAGGGCCAGGAGGTTGAGAACCACTGGTCTAATGTTAGGGAACTGGTCAAGTTATGTTCTGAGCTCCATCTGAATGACTTCCACATCTGATCCAAATGTGGGAGTGAAAGTGGAATGTCATTTATCAGCTCCCAAAATGACATCAGAGGTTCATTATTGGAGAAGCAGGCAAGACAATTTCAGATCAGAACTTGAGACGGCATCCATTAGTACAGTGGTTCTCAACCTTCTGGCCCTTTAAATACAGTTCCTCATGTTGTGACCCAACCATAAAATTATTTTCCTTGCTACTCCATAACTGTAATATTGCTCTGTTATGAATCGTAATGTAAATATCTGATATGCAGGATGGTCTTAGGCGACCCCTGTGAAAGGGTCATTTGACCGCCAGAGGTCGCGACCCACAGGTTGAGAACTGCTGCATTAGTACAATATTCAAGAAAGTTGGATCGTACTATGGCCAGAAAAATATGCCAAGACTGTAAAAAGGGTGTTTTCAAGAACTGTATTCTGATACTGAGAATGCAGAGTTTAGGTTTAAAAGGGTAGAAAACATTCTGAAATGGGTGGGGAGGGTAGAGGAAAAGAAGTGTGAGTCACAGATGGCCAAGACCAGAAGCAAAATCAAGAAAGTTCTGCTGCTGTGAAGGAGAAAAGGGACAAGGGGCTTTGGTTCCAATTGGTGTGGGGGCACGTCCAGGCCTCATCTCAGGAAAGCAGCTGCATAACCACCTCTAGGAAAATACAATAAGCTCTTAGTGAATGGTGAAAATCAGCAAGACCATAGTTTAGTCCATCTTCACCCAAAGTGTTCAACTCGATCCCTAGGATTTTTTGTTTTTCCCCAGTGTAATTACCTCAGTTTTAAAATTAAATTCTATGGAAAAAAATGGATTCTGTTTTATAGCAGTTACTTCCTAGCAATTTGCTTGAATGAGCCCCACTAGATAAAGCAGGGACATCTATATTCACTAAACAGCTGATCAGCACCCCAAAAATTCTAGATGACAATTGATCATGTTTACGTTCCCTAAAAAGCACCTTTCACATACCTGAACATTTGGAATTGGACATTCTTTCTTGAGTAGTTTAAATGAGAAGTAGGAGACCTGGTAAATATCCGGCCTTTTGTCGGGGTCTGGTTCCAACATATACCCTAAGAAAAACAAATGTTACCTCATTTAATAATATCCTAAGAGTTATTACATTAGCTAGGAAGCAATTTTTTTTCCTCATAAAAGTCCAATTTATCCTTTTCCTCCCTTCTCAGAAAGAGAAACTCTCACTTTCCTAAAATCTTAAATATCTACAAGTAAATAACAAAATTTTAAAATTGTAACAAAGATACTTGAAGTTTACTGTATTCTGCACAATAGGGACTCATATTCTCAATATGAAAGTTACTACCTTCATATTCTGGGACCTAGGAAGTTACATAGTCTTGCTTCTGGTCTCCTTAGTTCATATGATCTTGCTAAACAAGTGATTATTCTTAATAATTATAACTGAAACTTACATTTCATAAACTTATTATTTTTTGTTGTTGTTGGAGATCTAAGCTAGTTTTAAGACTAAAAGAAATCACAAAATAACAAATGCATCTCTACTTTTAACACTTGTCTGTTTCTAGTTGCCCTTTCAGAAACTGGAAATATCCTCAGGGAAAAAAATCTTTAAGACACACAAACACACACATATACAGTATATACAAACAATAACGCAAGGTCACTTATTGCTTCAGAAATCAAATGGATGGTTTAGACAGTAAGTTCAGAAAAAGCTGATCGGGCTGCAGCCTTGTGAAGGGCTTGCAGAGAAGCAGGACTTGAGCTGGTCCTTGAAGACAGGCAAGAATTTAGTCATTCAGGGTAAAGCAGAGAAAAAGACATTACAGATGAGAGAATAGTCTGAGCAAAAATGAACTTGGAGAAAGTAAAAAAAAAAAAAATGCCTTGCTACAAGGAAACAGAGGAGCTAGAAGGCCAGGGCATAGATTTTCTTGTCAGAGAGTACAGGGAAATAAGGCTGGGTGGGTGGGAAGGATCCTAAATGCCACAGTAAGAGTATGAGCCCTACTGTGGCCATGAAGTTACTGAATAGGCACATGATAGGGTGGTATTTTACAAGATTAATCTTGTGGTGAAGGTGTGTTTGACTGAAGAAAGAGGGGGAGGCTATGGGCAATCCACTACTAAAGGGATGAGCTGACACAGCCTGTACTGTCTATAGAGTAGAACCTCGGTTCTCAAACTTAATTCACTCCCAATGCTGTTCAAGAAGCGATCTGTTCGAAAACCGAATCATTTTTTCCCATTAGAAAAATGTAAATTGAAGTAATCTCTTCCAGACCCCTAAATGATTCCCTGTCTTAACCTTTTCTTAATATATATACTAGTAGTACATGTCTAATGTACTGTTTAATCTATAAACAAACATTTCTTTTCTTAAATTTATCGAACCACCCCTACCAGCCTTAAATGAATCACTGTCAGCACTCACTGCATGGGTGCAGCCTCTGCTTTTTCACATCTCATTGCCTTGGAAATGCTGTCACTGAAATGCAGTCACCAGCTACCTGCTTTTTCTTTATCCAAATCACCAACAGTTTTTTTACTTCTTCCACTGTCTGTGCTCTTTGTTTTGTGAGCAGTTTCACACCTTTAGCAACATCAGCATTGGGATGGTCTCGTTATGCTTTAAAATTGTGCTAATCTTCCATTTCACCAGCAACAAAAGCAAAAAACACACACACAATATTCGCAGCACAATTTCCTGAGATGTTTAACAATGCAAGGTTTAGTGGTTTAGAAATAAACTGACTCACATTCTCTCCTTTGTTTGTGGCCTGAGAGATGCTTTTTGTCATGCAGATGTATCAGCACGAAAGGGTTGTAAAGTAGAAAACTGGAGTTTTTTTCAAAAAACGAGGACATTTTTTCCATGAACAACTTGGTAAAAAACCAGAATTGTTTGAGATGGGAGATGTTCGAGCACTGGGATTTACTGTGCTATCATTGCAGTAATGAGAATGGAGAGAACAAAATGATGATGGGAAACGCCAAAGAAAAAATCTAATGCCATTTAGGAAATACTCCCTCTCTCTCTCTGAAAAGGCAAATCCAAAGAGAACCTTAAATTTCAGTCACCTAGGCTTTAGTGGCGATGCCAGTAATAGAAATTGAAAAGAGAAGGGAACTTTGAATTGGTAATAAAAGGGGGTGGGGAAATGGCAATAAATTTAATTTTACACCTATCAGTTTAGGGTGACAAAAGAATCATCAAAAAGTCTGTAAACTGAAATAAATCAGAGTTTAGTAAAGATGTCATTCATAGAGTTGTTTTTCCTAATACGAATTTTCTGCACAAATGTTAAAAAGAAAAAAATGAGTTACAAAAACATCCAATCATTTTAGCATCAAATTGGGACATTTTCTCGAATTTCCTTCCAATTTCATTTAAATTAGCTGGAATTCTAGAACAGATATAACACTTTACCTCTGAAAACAATCCAATAACCATTCCATTCCTTTAAATACCCTCCCTCACTTTTTTGTCAATAAATGGAAGAGGTTGATTGATAAAATTGGCATAATGGAATGGGTAGTCACTTAAAAACTATAACTATGTTAACTTGGATAAATTACCTATACTTTCACCATTCGCATAAAATGGAGATAATTACATTTATTGAATAAGGTTTTAAGAATTAAATGAAGCATAAACTATGTAAAAGTAGGCCCTCAAAAAATGTCAGATGCTTCGCCCACATTGGCTTCTATTTTCTTCAGAGCATCCCCATTTAGGACCCAAACTGGGTTGCTCAGGATTTATAATCCATAATGGTTAAATTTAGATGCTACATGTGTTCACTGATATAAAAAAATAATAAAAATAATCTGTTTCTTTAGCTTTTCAGTACAGGGGCTTATGCCAAGATTACCTGGTTTACCATCTGGTTAATGAACATTATTAGTACATATGCTTACTCTGACAATGCAAAAAAGTGGAGAATTTAAAAAACATTTAAAGCACTGAGTTTAAATACTTGTTATCAAAATCCAATGATTAATCTAAATGAGAGGAAAAACCTAGTTCCATAGAGTTATACAGTCTTAATTATATATTCACTCCAGCCAATGCACTGCAATCATTATTTGAATTGCTTCCAGTGTTGCAAAGATGAATTTCTCATCACTTGATGAGTCAACTGGACTCCTTTGGTATCAGAGCCTATAAAACAGACTACAAGAGAACAGAGCAGTACTATATTGCTCAAAGTACAGTTAAGATTTCTGCTCAGGCGTCTGACTTAGGTGTAAAACAGAGTACAGATTTCTAGCAAAAAACAACAAACCACCACTCTCACTGGTTACTGTTATATTATGTTTGAGTGACCAACCATTATCAACTAACTAATTTCTTTATCTTTGCATCCAACACACCAGTCCCTTTACCCTCCAATTCATTCCTAGAGATTAGCAATAAAAATATAAAACTAGAAACTTAAATACTTACTAATTAAGCAGTGCATGTCTTGGGAATATCGAGAGTTATCAGGAATTGTGAAGTTCCCATCACATATTGCCACTTGACTCTCCCCAAACGGCAAAGTGAAGTAGCATAATTTATATAATAAACATCCAAGAGCCTAAAAAAAATACAGAAAGCAGATTGCTACTGGTGGTGTATTTACCATCACTCCAAATAGGTCTACTGAGAAATACATTTACTAGCAGATACAAAAATTATTTACTATTGACCTATTAATAATTTGAATTTAGAGCCCAACATCACTATTAAGCTGGTGAGTTACATTATTTCTATTATCATTACCAAATTGAGCTCTAATAAAGAACAAGTATTTCAGTGTTTCGCTCTTAAGAACTAGTATCACATATGTGACAACCATCTAAATAATGGGCAGGTCACCTGAATAATGCTCACAAAGCTCTATAGTCATTTTCTTTCACATATTTAAAGCAGCAATGGTTGGTCACCTCGGGTTAAGAATAACCCAGTGGCCACCCTTGCTATGGCAGTCTGGATTAAATTTGGGAGATTACAGTCAAGACTGCTGATATCTGAGATGTGGGTAGTTTAGTTGACACCTACCCAAATGTCTGCCTTCGTAGTGATGATTTTGCCACTGTACAGGTTGACCATTTCTGGTGCTCGATATGACAGCGTTGTGTATCTACAATCAAAAGATTCATTTTTTGTTAAACATGTCAATGGTGTAAAGACCGGGGTAGCAGAAATACTTCATATATAAGCTCCCTGGGAGCAATCTTCAGAAGAGAGTATGAAATATTAGTGCAGATAAATAAAAGGCTGTCCTTGGTACATACCCGTGGCCCTCTAGCAGCAGTCCTGCTCCAGAGCATGTGGGGACTGACACTGTGGCATTAAATAAACTCCAAAAGCAATCTTTCTTGGGTCCTCAAATAACAAAATTTTCTCCTATAAATGCCTGTTGTTTGATATTATATTTTGCTGGTATGTTGTTTTTTAAATAGTAACCCCTTTTAATGTGACTTGACATAGAGATATAATACTGGCTATGACGCTGGAGAACAGCAGAAAATGGGCCCTGGCTGGGGAGGGAGGTGGATGGATCTTCGCTGCTGGATTAGGGTTGAAACAACAGTTTTCCTCTTATCTCTGACTCAAGAAAAGAGGATATGAGCTCATCTTCAACGTGTCTTGGTATTACCAAGCATGTGACTTGTGCTGTTTGAGTCTCTAGAGCCCAGAGGGTACTGTGGTTTAGGTGTCCATTAGGGCCTTGGACCAGAGGTTTTCATTGCCAGGGTTGTGATGCAGGAAACAAAAGAAAGGATCAGGATATGAGTGGGCATGCTAGACTGCTGATTTATTAGTAGTACTAACAGTGAGTGCTGTTGCCTGTAAAAATCCAACACTTCGGACAACAGGAAAAATGGGTCAGGTTCTTACTGGAGTCACATATCCAAAGGAGCTTTTCCTCATGAAAGTCAGTGACTCAATATCCATAGACTTCAATAGCCCTACTCAGCCCTCCATATACTGCAGGTGAGCTTCTTACAAGAAGAAAGGAATACAAAGCAAGTTAGGGTTCAGTAAAAGTGTACCCGACTGACTAATAACATCACAGATGTTTTATTTCTATGATGTGTGTACTATTCAGTTTTTTAAGAGCAATATGACATAAATAAAAATATCTATATACAATTACCATAGGCCCATTGCTAAAGTGTATCAGACTCTTCATTTTACTCTACTGATTAATAATTATAAACCCCCTCCACATTCTCCACTTAAAATCAAACAAGCCCACTACCAACATAATTATCTAAAAAGAGGAATAAACTGACTAGCTCCCACCCTGACCTTCTCATCCATAAACTGAAAGCTGCTGATCTCCAAGAAAGAAGGAAAATCTTACTTCTTAATCTCATCTTCTACTGCATTCACTCCTTCAGTTTGCGGATTCTGGAATTTGTTGGTGGCGCTTCCAAAGTCACACAAGACGTAGTGGCCTCGGTCGTGCAAGAGGATATTTTCAACCTGAAAAACATTCCCCAACCATCCATTCCAAGATGTCATTTAGTAATATGTGTGAAATTTTGGATCTCATTAACATAAACAATATTATTTTATTTATGATAATCCCATTAATGTGCACAAGAAATTTATTATCCTCTAAGTATATCAACAGGGGTCATCCAAGTGGAACAAAACAAGACACACAGCAACAGGGGAAAATTAGAGTGGTGAGGGCAAAAAGAGGCCACTCCACATAGGGAAGCAAGAGTCTCATTTTTCTATTTCCAGGCTCATTTCTTACCTCTGCAGAAACAGTCCTTGTATTTTCAAGCCTTTGCATCTTTTAAATACACACACACACACACACACACACACTGTATTTTTAATTTATTTCAGAGAGGAAGGGAAAGTAAGAGAGAGATAGAAACATCAATGATGAGAATCATCAATCAGCTGCCTTCTGCACGCCCCACACCAGGGATTGAGCCCACAACCTCTGCATGTGCCCTGACCAGGGATCAAACCATTACCTTCCCGGTCCATATGCTGACACTCAACCACTGAGCCACACTGGCTGGGCAAGCCTTTGTATCTTTTTTTAACAATATATTTTATTGTTTTTCACAGAGAGGAAGAGAGAGGGATAGAGAGTTAGAAACATTGATGAGAGAGAAACACTGATCAGCTGCTTCCTGCACAACCCCCACTGGGGATGTGCCCATAACCATGGTACATGTCCTTGACCAGAATTGAACCTGGGACCCTTGAGTCCGAAGGCTGATGCTTTATCCACTGAGCCAAACCAGTTAGGGCAAGCCTTTGTATCTTTTGTCATGTTCTTCTATCAGTCTTGAATGCTCCCTGATTCCCCACCTTTACCCAGCTATCAAAATCCCATTCCTTTTTCAAACTCCAGTTTAAATGCTGCCTCTCCTTTGAAGACTTCTTCAGGCCCCAACTCAGACAAGTATCACTCCTTCCCTATGTTCCTTCAGTACTTTGTTCTTCCTGATATCAATTATTTCACTTGGGCCTTGTAAAAATATATATCAATTTCTTTACTACAAGAGTTAGAATTTTCAGAATTAATAAATATTTGCTATATTTTAGTTAATTCTCAAAGTGATTAAAGAGTTATGGGAAAATGTGCAGTATTATCCTTGTCTTTTTATAGATGAACTAGAGGCCCAGTGCATGAAATTTGTGCATGGTGTGTGTGTGTGTGTGTGTGTGTGTGTGTGTGTCCCTCAGCCCAGCCTGCACCCTCTCCAATCTGGGACATGCCTCGCACAATCCAGGACTGTTGGCTCCAAATCGCTAGCCAGCCTGCTGCCTGACTGTCCCTAACCATTTCTGCCTGCCAGCCTGGTCACCCTTAACCACTCCCCTGCCAGCCTGATCAACACCTAACTGCTCCTCTGCCAGCCTGATCGACACCTAACTGCTCTCCCCTGCTGGCCTGGTCATCCCTAACTGTCCTCCCCTGCAGGCCTGGTTGTCCCCAACTGCCCTCCCCTGCAGGCCTGGTCCCTCCCAACTGTCATCCCCTGCTGGCCTGATTGCCCACAACTGGCCTCCCCTGTTGGTCATCTTGAGGTGGCCATCTTGTGTGTTGGAGTGACGGTCAATTTGCATATTACCTCTTTATTATATAGGATTCTCTGGGCAGTTCTGGATAGAATGAAACTTACGAAGTCTAGAACCTAGTAAAATTCTGATATCAAAGGTATCTGTCAGTGAAATAACAACTCCAAAACAACGAGCACTACTGTACTCAAGACGTATTAATTTTTGGTATAGGTAAATGTGAGACAGCATAAGGACCTGAGCCGGGAGCCCAAGAATACCAGATGACCAGAAGAAGAAAACCATATAGCTGGAGAGACCCCACTGCCAGATCCTAAGGATGCCAAAAGGCCAGATAAGCTCATATAAGAACGTCACCCCCCCCCCAAAAAAAAGTCACCACTCCTCCGCTGTAGCAGGAACAGCACTATGCTAGTCACTGGTACTGCAAAGAAAACTGAAAACATGGGACTAAACACATTATGGGTTGGCGCTCTTAGGAATGGGAGATACAATAAAGCTGGGCCTTGATGGAGTGAATACCTTAGAAAAGTGAAACTAGTAACAGGAACAAAGGCACAGAGGCAGGCATGATACTAACAATAGTATCAGCAACTAATAGCACTTACTATGTGCTAGACACTGCCTCATGCACACTTTTATCCACAGTATTTCATGAAATTCTTACAAAGCCTTTTTGTCCCCACTTAGATGAGAAATGGGATCCATTTCCAACACACCTGACGTCATAAGACTGGAAGAGCAGGATTAGACTCAGGCTGTTTGACTGCTGAGTCTACACCATTACCCATTACACTGATATGTATTATGCAACTAGGGAATATGGGTAGTTCAGACTGGAGAAAGAAGGTTGCAGAAGGAGAGAAGACCAGAGAAGCAGACAGGGCAAACTGAAGAAGGCCACTAGGGAACCACTCACATTTCAGCAGCAGATGGAAAAAAGGTGTTGCAGGAAAGTTGACATGGTGATAGAGGAGAGAGAAAAAGAGAGGAGTCAGTGAGGTGCAATTGTCCAGGTGTGAGGTGAATAGAGCCCGGTCAAGACTAGGGTCAGGAGGGATTAAATGAGATTAGGAAGTAAGAGAACCAACTAGATATTGACACTCATCTTCTGAAAGCTTGGGAGAATTTTTATAGTGACTTTGTTTTTGGCAAAGGCCCTTTTAGGATGTAAGCCTAACACTGGTTTCCATTGCTCACAATCCTCAAGTCATTCAGCTATCTGCGAGTTTAATACACTGATCTTACTTCCCAATCCATTGGCTTAAGAGTGTTATTAAAGTCATCACTCCCAAACTCTACTTATAGCTTTAGGAAAATGCCTGGAAAGCCATCTCCTACTGACCTCTTCATCTTGACATTATTTCAAACAGACATGGCATTCAGAAATTTCAGTCACAGGATTTATTATTACTGGAAATTCTGGAGGATTAGGTGAATGCAGATTTTCAAGCCTGTGAGTCTAAAAATAGGGCAAGAATCTTCAGCTTATTATACTTCATGAGATCCAAATCTCTTTTCTGACAAGACATGCATGACTTTTTAACCTAGATGCATTTAAGTCTTAATCCTTTTCCCCTTTCTTAAGTGCTGAGAAAAACACCATAGTACAGTAAAGCAAAACCAAACAAACAAAATCCAAAATGGGAGTAAAAAAAACCTCAGCCTCGGTTCTGATTTGGTCACTGAATTAACTGTGCAGGTCACAACCTTTCTGGACAAAGGTCACCTGACTGGTGAAAGGAGAGGGCTGGCTTAGGGGACCTTCCCAGGCTTATGATCCCATGATCTATAACAATAACCTCTATCTTTCCCCAGAGAAATAACAATTTTAAAATGGGGGACATAATTAAAATGCTAAAATAACATATTTGAGGAGGGATCTTCAATAAAAAACAGAACTTCTGTTTAGGTTATTTTTAGAATGTAAGCTGCTTAAGGACCAGGACCGATTTCAGTGTATTTCCTATGAGTAATGTGAAAGAAAGACCAGGCGGAACAAGGGGTTTTCTCGGTTCTGCATGTGAACAAGCAGAGCCCCACGCAGAGTGGTACTGACTCAACCAGGAGGTCCACAGCTGTCCTGGCCTGTGCTCTTTCCTGTGTCCCTTTGACTTTCATTCACAGTGGTGTCTCTTCACCAAATGGAAATCCTGCTCACAGAGAAGCAACCGGAAGACCAGCAACCAGCACTTCCCCTGGGTAGCAGGAGAATAATGAACTTCTGGGCTCTAGCTACCACTAGGTCTGCAGTGGCTGGTTCCGCAGTGACAAAGAGCTCAAAGTAGCCCAGGCTATGTGATAAATGACACAGCCAGGGCAAACAAGAGGTAGATGGAGACTTCACTCATGCCATAGGAGGCTGGCAGTTTGTCAGGCAAATGTGACTGCCCACCACGCACATATAGTAGGAATCAACAAAATCTAAAATGCTAATGAAAGCATTAAGATGGCAAACAAGTGTAAGATTTGGGGAGTTGTAGAAAGCTTCAATCAAAACCAGGAGTCAATGACTAAAATTAACAGCAACAGGACTCCTCTAGAACAATCACAATCAGGAATTCTCCCGTGGGCCCTATTTACGTTCCCTATTTCCAAGGTAGAGGAGAAAGGGAAACAAAGTTCCCTGAACTACTACTGGCCACCTGGCAGCAAGCCTGACGTTCTTCAATGCTGATTAAAGTGCATCTACACAGCCCAACACTGCAGGCTCACCCTCTGATTCCAGTTGGCTCCATGTTCTTCTGCTGAGACTTCTCATGGGCTGTTCAGTGCACTGAAGGAAGAGTCTGGGGCTCTTGCTGCCTGAGCCCAAGCACTGACCTACTCCATGTACCTTAAGTTCCCATCACTGACACTCACCTACCACCTCAACAGCAGCACTGTGAACAGGGCATTAATATGCTGGGAATATGCAAACTCGGTAGGTTATTTATGGGTGTAAAATAATTATCATATTGGCCTCATTTAATCCAATAAATGTTTAAAAAGTCAAAATAAAGGAAGATTTTGTTTAAGAACATGGGAATAGCACTCTCTAAAGGATGCTTGAGGGCCCTCTCCCCTTGCTCTCATCTCCATACCCTCTCCGGGCTTACTGTGCAAGGGATATGCCTGGACAGTGACATGAATGCTCTCATTAACCTTACAACCCTAACAAAGCTGGCACTGTTGTCTCCACTGCAGGGAGGAGAGAACCGAGGCTCATGGCTAAGTGTTTATAGGAGTAACCTACAGCCTGAGGAGCGTGTAGAGCACTATTTCACAGAGGGCAAGGGAGGAGACAGTCACAAAGAAGTCAAAGGCCATAGGAGGAGAATAAGACAGAAACTGAGAAGTGTCCTTTGCATCCAGCAATATGAAGGGCGCTGCCATATTCATCTCTCATAGCACTTACAATTCGGTACAAGTCACACTGTAAATGCTATAAAATCCAAGTTCCGATGTGAAACTGAACCTCATCTGACAGAGGAAGAGAATGGAGCTCCAAAGAGGGTGGGGTTCCCACACTTCTCCCATATTTTTTGCCCCTCACAAACTCTTCTCCAAGGTAGTTAGCAGGAACAAAGGAAGCTCCTAAAACATTGGTACTATTAATTTCAAAAGATACGCTAACAGGTCTAAGGATTTCACTTATCAGTAAAATATCAATACATACTCAGAGTGAGGGCTCTAGCTTGGTGTGCAACCTGCCATGCACCTCTCCATTCTTAAAGCCTTGTGGTTCCCTTCCCTAGGCAGACATTAGGCTCCACTCTCTGCCTGAAATGTCCTTCATACTCTCTGTGACCACCCATATCCCATAAGTACTTTAAAATCCCACTTTTCTAGAAGATTCTAACCACCATTTCCCTGATCTCACTATCTGATCATATATTAAACTACTTGATTTTCATCTATTTATCACTTTGCTCTATAAAGTTTCATATTTCACCTATTTCTGTTTCAAGTCTAAATATTTCATTTAAGTCCCCTCACCAATACTTTTAACATCTTGACAATAGGAACCATATTGTATCTGTACAGAATTATGTACTCATACTGTGCTATGCTCATAATACTTACTGAGATGTATTCTTTTTCTATTCAGAAAAAGGGCTGACTGTGGGTAGAGGTACATGGAGAAGGCTATCTAAGGCTTTGGAGGTATATATGTATCTTCCTGAAAGCTAACTTCTTTAGTATAAAAATGACAGTATTTATGTACCACTTCACACCCACCACAAATGCTTAAAATAAAAAAGGACAATAACAAATATTGGTGAGAATGTGGAGAAATTAGAACCCTCATATAGTGCTGATGGAATGTAAAATAGTGCAGCCGCTGTGGAAAACAGTTTGGCAATTTGTCAAAAAGTTAAACATATTTACTATATGACCCAGCAATTCCACACCTAGGCATATACCCAAGAGCACTAAAAACATATATCTACATAAAAACTAGCACATGGCTGTTCATCATAGCTTTAGTCGTAATAGCTAAAGTAGAACAATTCAAATGTCCCTCAACTGATCAATGAATAAGCAAAATGTGGTATACCCACACAATGAAATATTCAGCCTTAAAAAGGAAAGAAGTATTGCTACATGCTACAACATAGATGAACATTGAAAACATTATTTTAGGTGAAAGAAGTCAGACACAGAGGTCATATACTGCATGAGTCCATTTACATGAAATGTCCAGATCAGGCAATAGAAAATAGATTAGTGGTTACCCAGGGTTAGAGGACCAGGAAATGAAGAGTGGTTGCTAATGGATATAGGCTTTCTTTCTGGGGTGATGAAATGTTCTGAAATCAGACAGTGGTGATGATTGCACAGCCTTGTAAATGTACTAAAAGCCACTTAATTGTACACTTTCTTTCTTTCTTTTTTGAATTGTACACCTTATAAGAGTGAGTTTTATGGTATGTGAATTATGTCCTAATTTTAAAAAAAGTTTAAAAAGAGCCCAAACATAAATGCCAGCATACTGCTGAACTTATAAAAGAGTATACTTTGGAATATATACCACGTGAGGTATATTAAGATATGAATTCCTGGGCCTCCCTGACACTGCTACCAAAATAACAGCTCAATAGATTCAGCGTGGAACTCAGCAGCCTGCATTTAACAAGCGCACTAGGGAATGCTGATGTAAGTTATTAGCCATGAAGCACATTTCTCAAAATATGGGTGTAATAAAAAGAAGCTGCAATTAAGAATCAGAAGAATTGTCCTCAAATTCTGGTACTGTTCCTAGTTATGTGACCTTAGGCAAGTCATATAACCTCTCTGCTCCTGAGTTGCCTCAACTATAAAGCGTAAAGAAGAATGTCTTCCTCCAAAGGGACAGGGTACATAAAGTGTCAAGTAGAGTACGGCACACAGTTGGTGCTCCATAAATGCTAGCCAATTCTATTCAACAAACATTGTAAAGCGACTACAACATGAAAGGCCTGGTGCAAGCAGATGGTAATTAGTAGAACAAATTTTTAAAGCAATAAATTAATAGATTCTGCAAAATAGGAAATAGACTTTAAAGACCAAGCATCATTGTTTATAAACTATTTAAATTAGATATAACTTTTCCTGACCCTGGAAAAGTGAACTTGGCAATGTATCAGGGAACATAAAAACAACGTGTGCTCAAGCATTTGATGATTATGAAGAATTTCTGAAAACGACCTAATAAAACTGATACCTGTACTGTTGTGTCTTTTCTTTCTTTGCATTTTCTCTTCCCAAGAAGAATGAAAGCTCAGAATTTGGAACCATGCCTTCACTTCTCTTATATCCCCTAGTGTCTACCCCATCCCTTGGGGCAGACAGAAAATACTCTGTAAGAACAACACTTAATTAAATAGGTGCTCTGTTACCTTCAGGTCACGATGAATAATAGGCGTTTTGCACTGATGGAGGCGGGCAACAGCTTCACAGGTGTCACAAAATATCTGGAGCACTTCGTTCTCTGTAAAACCTGTTTGCAGGCGTTGGTTCATCAGGTTGACCACCTGGCCTCCTAAGAGGAGTGCAGAGGAAAAGAGAGGTTATAAACATTCAGACTCATCACTTAGTCAAAAGAATACATGACTCTCCACAAAGCAGGAACCTGGACCAAGGTAATAGACATGATTACTTGACTCAACAGACTAGCTGAGCTAGGACCAAAACCCAGCTGTCTTGATTCACAACCTAAAATTTGGTGTGTTTTTTTAAACGATCCAGTGCTTTCTCCAATGTGTCAAAAACAGTTTCCTGCCCTGGCTGATTGCTCAGTGGTTAGGGCATAGGCCCATGGATGGGAGGGTCACAGGTTTAATTCCTGGCCAAGGGTACATACCTCGGTTGCAGATTGATCCCCGGCCCTGGTCAGGATGCGAGCAGGAGGCAACCAATCAATGTTTCTCTCTCACGTCAATGTTTCTCTCTCTCTCCACCTCCTCTCCCTCTCTTCCACTCTCTCTAGAATATCAATAAAAAAAATCTGCTTGGGTGAGGATTAAAAATCAAAAAACAGTTTGCTTATTCCATTATGTACCCCAGACATGAGCTGCCCTTATTATGGCTTCAAGATTAATAATAGTGCTGACAATATGGTCCTGCTCTAGTTGCCTGGTTATACTGTCCCTGTGAAACAAGACCACAGGTTCCACTTGCATATCTTTTAGTAAGAATCCAATTACACAATAAACCTGAGGAAAAGGAAAGGAGACAGCTTTTATAGTCTGCACTTCAGGAACAGCCTGGTCTTCCTGGCTTCACTACTTACCGCATAGTCTGTAGAAATGCTACGCCATTTAATCTCCAGGACCAAAAGCCTAATGGCTTCATTTACAAAATTAGCCAGATCCCTGAATGCTCCTACTGCCTTATCTCTAAACATTTTACTGTCCAAAAAGGGTTGGGCAGGAGGAAACAAACTGTCAAGTTCAAATTTGGTAGTATTTTAAAAAATCAGGTTAACAGGTATATAGAAAAGGCTGAAACTGTCAGTTAACATCACATTTTTGGGATAAGCAACATATTTAGTTTACGGACAGTATCTTAAGGCAAGGAAAATGTCAGTGGAAGTAAGGGTGACTACATAACAGCGAGACAGTGACCCAAGCTTATAAGTGGCAGCTGCTTAAACAAAAAAAGTCACATCTCCAAACAATGGTTGTATGAAATGCCGTCAACTCTGAATAAAATCATGCTGTAGCCTGGATTTCCCAAGATAAATACTGCTTGAAACTCCATGTTTTCAACTACTAAACTCCACCGTTAAGAGCAGCATAATTTGAATGTAGCCTTCCTGGCAATTATAGCTCTCGAGCAAGGGGAGGAAGGTCATTTCCATTACAGGAAAAGGATTCTTTTATCCCATAACAAGGACGGTGTGGGTGGAGAATAGAACACATGAGAGAGGGAATGGGGAAACAACTGTTTCTGTAGTCCATCTGGAGTTGGGCCTTTATTATGTGCCTTCATTATTTGTTTTAAAGCACCACAAAGAACATATTCATTCTCATTCTGATACATTCTCATTCATATATAAGCACCAACCCTTCCTAAACCTAAAAATACGGAGTTTTGCATTATCCACCACTTTGAACTGTTTGGGCCACTGATCCCTGCCATTATCAGAATAACCAAGAGATGACAGCAGACTGTTATCTTTTAACCTCTTAGTTTTCCCATCTTTAAAACCAGAACAACATATATTAGAGTACAGTGTAATAACTGAAACAACCATCATGCTCTTGGTAATTCAAGTGCTAGTAAAATGAGAGCTTAAGATATGATTCACGTACTCACCCCTACAGAAGTCCATCAGAATGAGCACTTCCCATACATCACCACTACTCACATTGTTGATACTAGAATCAATGTAACCCACAATGTTCTTGTGTCCTGACAAGTCCCTCTGTAAAGAAGAGTTAAAATTTATCAGTTACAGACACCAATAGAAACACAATGAGCCAGTTCCGTTAACACAGATAACTTAAATACACAGAGAATAGGGAGCACGGGGAAGAGCAAATTCCCAGTGGTCTCTGAGATTCATGGCCAGATCTTCAATAGCAATCCAAAAACCCTACTAAACCATAGCACTCTCCTGAACCCTAGAACCAAATGGACACAGGGTGATTGCTTGCTTACTGCATTAGTGATCCATGAAAACTAGAAGCAATACTGCGGGACCACTGCAGAGGGCTACGAGGAGAGAAACAGTACGAACTATTTAAACATGTCAGTTTTTAATTCAGAAAAGTGAAACTGATGTTTTTTCCCGATTATAGGGAAACAAGTAAATTCAACTTGACTTTTAAACTGTTCATATTGTTTTTCTCCCTTTAGGAACTATATAAAAGAATAACTGCTTTACAGTTTTACAGGAACTACAATAAAATCCAGACCTAAGCATTTTGCTTGTAATTAAGCCTTTCAAGCCAACCAGCTGGTATATAAATAAGATGGGTCATGTTTCCAGCTCTCTGGTTGGAACTGCATATGATCTCCTAGGGCTGGTGATAGAATTAATTTTGTGTCAGAACCCAGTTAAGGACCAGAAGTTGCCTCTCACCTTGGTATAGTTATTACAACATCTAAAAGGCAAATCTGTGTAGTGATGATGTTCAAAATCTAAGGTCATTAGTGAGCAAAAAATGAGCTAGCAGGGAAATATTTTTGCACAAATCTATTATTAACTAGTTTTTTTTATTTATTTTTTGTTTTTTTTTAATTTATCTTTATTGTTCAGATTACAGTTGTTCCTCTATTTTTCCCCCATAGCTCCCCTCCTCCCATTTCCCACCTCACCCTCTGTCCCCCCCCCAACCACTGTCCTCATCCATAGGTGTACAATCATTGTCCATTCTCTTCCCGCAGCCCCAACACCCTTTACCACCGAAAATTGTCAGTCCACTCCCTTTTTATGCCTCTGATTCTATTCTATTCACCAGTTTATTCTGTTCATCAGATTTTTTATTCACTTGATTTTTAGGTTTACTTGTTGAAAGATATGTATTTGTTGTTCATAATTTTTATCTTTACTTTTTCTTCATCCTCTTCTCAAAGGATACCTTTCAGCATTTCATATAATACTGGTTGGGTGGTGATGAACTCATTTAGTTTTTTTTGGTCTGTGAAGCTCTTTATCTGACCTTCAATTCTGAATGATAGCCTTGCTGGGTAAAGTAATTTTGGTTGTAGGTTCTTGCTGTTCATCACTTTGAATATTTCTTGCCACTCCCTTCTGGCCTGCAAAGTGTCTGTTGAGAAATCAGCTGATAGTCGTATGGGTTCCCCCTTGTAGGTAACTAACTGCTTTTCTCTTGCAGCTTTTAAGATTCTCTCCTTGTCTTTTGCTCTTGGCATTTTAATAATGATTTGTCTTGGTGTGGTCCTTCTTAGGTTCCTTTTGTTTGGGGTTCTCTGCACTTCCTGGACTTGGAAGTCTATTTCTTTCACCAGGTGGGGGAAGTTTTCGGTCATTATTTCTTCAAATAGGTTTTCAATATCTTGCTCTTTCTCTTCTTCTGGTACCCCTATAATTCCGATGTTGGTACGCTTGAAGTTGTCCCAGAGACTCCTTACACTATCTTCATACTTTTTGATTTTTCGTTTGTTTGTTTTGGCTTTTTTGGCTGGGTGGGTTTTGCTTCTTCATATTTCATATCTTTGACTTGATTCTTGCGATCCTCCCGTCTGCTATTGGATCTCTGTATATTATCCTTTATTTCAGTCAGTGTATGCTTAATTTCTATCTGGTTCTTTTTCATATGCTCGAGAGTCTCACTAAATTTATCAGCAGTCTCTAGAAACTTCTTGAAAAACCTGATAACCGTGGTTTTGAACTCTATATCCAGACGTTTGTGTTCCTCCATTTCTGTCTTTTGTGACCTGTTTCTTAGTCTCTGCATTTTGGCTTTCTGTGCTAGGTGTTCTATATAGGGCCCAGTGATTCAGCCTCCCCAATCACCTGGGGTAGACACTCTTGTTGTACGCCTTTGAAAGCTGGGTGCACAGCCTTGTTGTAGTTATCACTGGGGGGAAATGACCTGCAGGCCTTTCTCCTCGTTGTTTGGAGTTTGGATCTGTTGGAGTTCTGCCTCAGCTGCAGACCCTTAGGTGATGTTGCAGGCAGGCAGGGGCACAGCTTGGGCAGGGTTGTAGGTGGGGTGGGGCGGGGTCTCAGAATCACCGGGGGTGGAGCAACTCACAATGGTGTCCCCTCTGCTGATGCCGCAGTTTCTACCGGGTTTGGTGTCTCCAAGCCCTGGGGTCTGCGCACGATTCTCAGTCCCCGAATCTCCACATCAGTGATAGCTGCGAATAGCACTGCTAGAACGCCACTGGTCTTCCGCTGCCCAGTTGCCCTACAGCCCGCATTGCATTCAGTGCGACCCAGGAGTTTATAATCTTCTAAGCCACGGACCCGATCGCCACTGCCACCCTTTCACCCGCATCGCCGCGCCGCCGCCTCTGTTTCGCGCGTCCATACTTTTCAGTTTGGGCGCGCCGGGAGCTTCTATTCAGTCTCAAAGCACTCCTCTTGCGTTCTAGATGTAACGCTTCCCCTCCCTTGGTTCTGGAGGATGGCCGTTTATCTGTATAGTTGTATTTCTATAATGTAGGTGTGGAGGCTGAGCACTTAGGTATATACCTCATGCAGCCATCTTGGTTCTCTCTATTATTAACTAGTTTTAATAAATTATTTTGTTTTGGTGTAATAAAAAGTGGGAGAGTAAGAAAAATATGTCGTTCTGTAAGAGTTGCCATACAAATTTGGCAGTTTGGACCACAGAATAGTAACTATCACCACATAAACTAGAGATCCATTCCACCGTTTAAAGTAATAAATAAAATCTCTTGCAATCTGAAATCACATACCCAAATAAGAGAAAGCCTCACAATATGAAATGAACACAACTGAACCCTGAGCATCAAAGTTAAAACTCATTAGAACTTTCCTCTGAATGAAAGATTAAAAATGTAGTTGCCTCAGAAATAAGACCAAAGGCAGAAATGTGACCACTGCAATTGGCAACGGGGAAGTCATTGGAGATCTACGCAAGAACAGTTTCAGAGAGGCATGGAATGGAGGTGAGAACTGAACTGGACTTGAAAAGAATGGGAATTGAATATACAGAGCCAGCAACTACAGATTTACCCCTTCAAAACATTTTGTGCTAAAGAGAGAAGCAGCACTGAGGAAAAGAATTTTTAGGATGGGAGAGAAATGAGCAATGGAGAATGGAAGGAGCCAGGAAAAAAAGCTGTAAGGCTGCAATAATTGATGGAACAGTCCCATATGTAGGTAGAAGAGGTGAGGATTCAGAGCACTGTTACAGGGACTGTCTTAGATATCTTTCCTGGCAAGCAGAAAGGAAATAAAAATGGATATGAATATTGGTTTAAGGCTAGGAAAATAACTGAGTGAGCTCAGATCTACTGTTCTTGGTAGAAAGCAAAATCATCTTCAAGTACATGGGAATGAGAAAGAAGCTTGATGAGCAAAAAGTCTTAGAACTACTGCGCTGGATAACAGACAAGAGAGATAATGAGGCAGAAAAGCAGCCTCTAGAGTTCAAGTTTCTCCAAACAGAGAGTAATTTCAGGACTCAAGTTTCGCAGGATTAGTATTCCCTCTGCTTTTCAGTATTATTATCATCTCCTATGGAGTTGTTTCATTTACATAGTCCTGGAAACAGGAAGAACTGAAGAGAAGTTCTTGGAAAACAAAATGGAGCGGAAGATCGTGTCCTCCAAATGTCCGCAAGGAGGAATGAAAGACTAATATTTTTACACTAACCTGTTTGAAAAAGAATCAGCAATGTTGCCTGTGACTTTGTATTGCCCAAAGAGGAATAAAAAGTATCTACAAGAAAAATAAAAAGCATTTTGGTAGAGTTAAGAGGAGGTTTAAGAGCTATCAGAGGACCCAAACTAGATAATTAACATCTGCAGATGGCATCCTAGAACAGCTTGCCAAGATGTTTGCTGATGAGTTCAAGTCCTTCAACTGATAAAATTCCTGTTCATTTTATCGTCTGCAGACATTCTGAGATATATCTACCAGAAAAGACCACCTCTTTGGAGGGAGACCATGACTTTTAATGACTTGATGATGCAGCAATATCTCAGATCTTAGAGTAAAACATCACTGGTTTATAACTGATGGAGAAGATCTGTTTGAATAGTTTTGAAATGTAGGAAAGGTCAAGAGAAAATCTTACTGCAAATTGAGGCTGACTTACATTTACAGTACAGTGGCATTAGCTCCCAGCAGCTGCAGGCCAGAAGATTCCCCAGCTTTTCCTGGCTTTAGTTAAAGGATCAGTGGCAGGCTTACAGAATAGACTGCATATAGAGGTATGGGATAGAATCCACATTTGGGGAGGGCAGGAGGGAGGGAGGAGAGGCAATCTCAACAACTACCTAGTTCCTCAGGAAGAGGCAGGACATGGGGAAGATGCTTTGATGCCCTTGGCTACAACTAGCATTTGGAGTATTGGGATAAATATCTACATGGTGAGTGTGTAAGTCAAAACCTGCGTTTTAGGGTGTAGGAATGTTCATTTAACTATAGATCAGATCAGTTTATATTACATGATTTTATGAGTGATAAATCTAAAGAGATAGTGTTGTCATTTTAAACTTTATTTTTAAATTAACACTAAGCAAGATTAATGAAGTACTGACAAACATGTTATTAGAAGACCTACTTTATTAAGTAGATTTCTAAAGTGGTTTATAGTTAGCTTATTAACTTTCATATTTAACTGTTTGAAGTGCTTAACAACTTTTTTCACCAACACACACAAAAACTATCATTTGAAAATCAGCTCTTCAACCCAGATGCTATAGATTACAAACTTCAAGTTTATCTGGGATCCTAATTAATGATGCTTGCAGTACAGAACAGTATTCTATCCCTAACTTCACAATTCCTGTAGCAGAATTAGTACTTAAGAATCTTAAAGTCTTACAAGAAAACAAAGGACTCAATTCCTAAATTCATACCTAAAAACCTTTTTATTCATGTGCAAGAAAACAAAGAAAATAGCATTCTAAATAGCATATCAATAATATCACTCACCGCAAAATAGTAAAAATGAGTTTTGCATATAACTAATTTCCCTACATATCATCTCTCAAGCAATCCCTTCCTTGCAATGTCAGCATCAAACCTACAGGTTCCTGATTCTTACAGTGCTTATATTTGCATAAAGTAAGTTTCCAAAAAGGTATATTAACCCCTTTTGACCCTCCATTCAAATATTCAATGTTTTCTGAATTTGAGACAACATTATTGTTACCCACTTCTAGAATCACACTAGGGGTGCACACTCTTTTAACCAAATTTTAGCTTCTTCTTAATTTAAAAGATGAAGAAAAGCAGTGCTAAAGCCTGAAATTAATTTACCTCTCCCCAAGTTTCTTTGTAAAGGAGTCTTTTGCCTTACTTTTCCTTCTCTATAACTCTAAGTTTCCTTTATAACTCTCTTCAAGGAGTTATTCACAGGCATACAAAAACTGTCAAGTCCAGTGTAGCAGTGAAAGGAACAACTCTGATATCTGGGCTGGTCCTGGAGTTACAGAAGGCCAAGGTATCTGGGGCTCTTGTGGGTTTACCTACATAAGAAGTCCTAGATATTCTCCTATCTACACTCAAACGTACTCTCCTTTTCCCAAGTCTTACCATTAATTAATCCTGTACTTACTGAATAGATCTTTAAAGTCATTTAGCGTCTGATCCTAAGTAGTGTGGTCAAACGCTCCTGTAAATATGAATCAGCTGAGGATTCTGTTTAAAAAGAGATTCTAGCCCTGGCTTAGAAACATAAAAAGGGAATCTTTAAAATTGAAATAATCATTGCTTAGTTGAAAATATGTGAAATATCTAAATAAGTTGAAAACTATGCCCACACAAATACCTGCACGCAGATGTTTATAACTGCTTTACTCATTACTGCTAACATGTGGAAGCAACCAAAATATCCTTCAGTAGGTGAATAGGTAAACTGTGATACATCCATACAAAGAAATATTACTCAGCCCTAAAAATAAATGAGCTATCAAGCCATAAAAAGACATGAAAATATTAAATGCATATTCCTGAGAGAAGCCAATCTGAAAAGGCTACATAATGAATCATACTGAATAATTTCAACTACATGAAGTTCTGGAAAAGGCAAACTAAATCAGTGGTTGCCAGGGATTGGGGAGGGGAGATCAAGAATTAGCAATGTCAGCATGCTAGTCAGAAATATAGCAAATCAATCAACTAAAAGTGGTTGTTTGGGACCCTGAAATGGCATAGGAGGAGCCCTTTGGGAATTGCTTGATGTTTTTTGTAACTAGTTTATTTAGTTCAGCTACTCGAGCATTTAAGTTTTAAAAAATATAAACAAAATTCAAAACAAAACTCCCACAGCTAATACCTGGCCAGACCAGAACTTGAACCCACATAATTTAATTCCTAATCAGGTCCATTAATTTGTGAGCTCCTATGGGGCCTGTGTCTTCTTAGTTCCTCTACTCCAATGCCTGCTTAGCACAAAGTAATCCCTTGAACATGTTTATAAATGAGTGGGAGAAAGTTGAAGAGTGGAATTACTTTGCTAACACCAGAAAATGAATGAGAAGGGCATTCCAGGCAGAGAACATAGCAGAAGCAAAGACCGGAAATGAAGTGCGAGAGCTGAGCAAGGAAGGGGCATGTGGGAATAGTAAGCATCCAGAAAACCTATGAGGTGGATAAAGGAGAATAGAGTGAGCACAGTCACTTGGAGTTGTGTGGCAAGGTAGTGGGAGAACACTGATGCTTGTGGCCAGATCCTCATGGCCCTGACTGTATTTATAGGAGCCTTAGGGTTTTCACTTATTTGTTTTGCAATGAGAACAGCAACACATTTCGATCAACAGTTACTTCCCAAATAGTTCAGCTTTCTGGAATTCAAAGTAATACCAGGCTCTCTAAAATTCTGAGGTTAACTACAGTGCAATTAGTTACTCTAAGTAGCCACAAAAAGGGCAACCGGGCCAGCAGAGCCTGATGGAATCCCTTCAATGCCATCCTCATCTACTTTTTAGGTCTTTTTACACAAGTATTAAAATCCAGAGCACAAATGAATCATCATCTCTTGATGAACATGCACATCTGCTGTTACCATTACTCATACATTAATTTCATCCAAAGTTTATTAAGTATTTACTCCGTCAAGCAATGTGCTGGAATATAAAGTTTCGATTCTAAATAACGTACTTCTGATAGCAGTACTATTTATAAAGTAACAAGATAAATAATATAATTGGCATTAACAGAAGTACTGTGGAAATATAATGGATTAAAAAACTATTTACATTTTTTACATATAGTGATAAACAGAGGTAAAAGAAGCAACTCCAACAAACTTACATATACCCATCACTGCCTTGATCATAATCAATTCATTGCTAATTTTGTTTCTCTTCTAAATCCACTCATTAACTTCAAGACATCATATTATTTTATCTATAAATATTCTGTCATATACTGCTAATAGGAACTCTTTTTTAAAACATATTAATCTGAATCTTGAAAACTAAGTTTTTAAGATATAATTAACACACAGTAAAATGCACATTAAGGTGCTCAACAATTATACAGGCTTGCATAACCACTACCTAAAACAAGGTATAAAACATTTCTATGGCCCAGAAAGTTCGCACATGCCCATTTCTAATCAATTTCTTACACCCAGCTAACTGCTTTCTGACTTTTACCACCAAAGATCACTTCTGCCTGTTCTTAGACTCTTATAAATGAAATCATAGCATAAGAGGTTTTTAGGTCAAAAAAGAGAGAAGCATTCCAGGTGGAAAGAACTATATGTACAAAATAAAAATGTGAGGAAAGATATGTCACAGAATGCTGAAGAGCTCAAGAGAGTTGAAAACTGGGTTGGTAGCTGTTAGAAGACAAGACTAGAAGAGGCTTGCTGAAAAGCTAGGGTCTCCAGATTAAACTCCACAGTTAATTCTGGGAATCATGTCGTGAAATAAATTTTCCCAATGACCAAAACTATTTCTCTGACCTAAAAATATAGCTGTTCTTTCAATAGGTCCCTCTCTCTTCAACCCTGCAACCGAAGGTGACCAAGGCAGGAGAAGCATCCTACTCCCCAATGCTGTTTATTCCATCATGTGCAGAGGCCTCTCTGCCACTGCAGGAAAGGGAACAGCCTCCTCCCCGCTGCCTTTCTTATGAGAGGGCAGTCTCCTTCACCCCCATTTTAAATAAGCAGCCTCAAGTCTGAGGGGCAGCCTTACCATTATCTGGATTTCTCTCTTGCACACTTGGAGATCATACTCATTGTTGACAAACATGCGTTTCAAGGCACATTTCATTCCGTTGCTTGTCCTTACTAGAAACACGATAGCAAATCCACCTGTGAGAGAAACAAACATACACGTTCTTCTGAGTCATGATGGCAAAGTCAATGACTATGGTGGCTGCTGTCACTTTTGGTGGTGCTGATGCCACTGTCACCTACTCTTAGCAGTGGCCTGGCTTTGAAGGCAATCTTAGATTCTCAGGACTCAGAGGCAATCGGGTGGTAGAAATCAGAGAAATTGTTCCTAAACACCTATCTCAGGAGAAAAGAACAATAGTAACTATCTTCAAAAGAACCTACAAATAAACAGATAAACAGATGAAAGGGGGAAAAAACTACATCCCAACTACTACCCTAGGCACTTTGCACTCTTAATTCCAACTACAATCCTATGAAGCTCAGTGTTATTTTCCCCCTTAATACAATAATTACTAGCTGAAGCATTCTTAAATACTTTCAATTTGTTACACCTTAGTGTTCCACAAATCCTTAGAACTCCTAACCTTGTCATCACTCCCCATACACTGTATGAAGTGCTTTGTGTAACTGTTAAAAGGGGTTATAGATAGATAAGGTGCTGCACAGCTGTCCAAGTTGAAGGCTTTGGGATAAGTGGAACCTATACTGGACACTTAGTCCATCTGCCTGCTTGTACCTTCATAATGTAACTTGACCTATCCTGCACATTGAGCCTATATAACAACAAGTCACTGCACAGAGGTAATCACTAATTGGACGAAGGAGAATGCAGAGAGAAATCATCAGTACCGGAACTTGAGTTGAAGTTATGGCATTGGTTTAGAGCTAACAGCCACATGCAAAATTAATGGAGCAATCATCAGCGATTATAGAGATCTCAGGCCTGAGATGGGACTTGGGTCTTGCCTGCCACTCTAGTTCCTCTGAAGCCCTGCTGCACTTCAGCACCTGTTGATGTTCACAGAATTTCCTGTTGCATCTTTACAATAATTATTCCTTTTTAAGTCAGCTTGAGTAAGTTTCTGTTCTTTACAACCAAAGAGAGCTTTAATCATAAAGCACTGCTGCTTGTTAAAATACACACATAATTCCGTGCTAAAAATATTTTAATGGGTTCAAATGTTCCAATGTATTTTGATAATGATTTACTGAAACCGCATGTTTGTATATTTCCTGTCACTATGTTCTCTATGTTCTTCTTCAGTATTCAGATAGACATTAAAATTTACCATGTAATCTTTTTTTTATTTGTTGTCTAGAGTTTTACATATGTCTCCTTTTCCCCCATTTGACACCCCCGCCCTGTAATCATTATTTTTTCCTAAATATTTTTTTATTATTTTTCAATTACAGTGACACGTAATTTTATATTAGTTTCAGGTATCAACCCTATGTTTAGACATTTATATAACTTATGAAGTAATCACCCTTAATTTCAACTGTCATTCTTTAATCTTTGTACTTCAGTAACATTTTCAATTTTCTCCTAATACTTTAAATTACACTTACACTGTTCAATTGTCAATTGTAATTCTAGAATTTTGAGTATTTACAAAAGGAGATTTTTAACCCTCACATGCACTTATAAAGAGAGACCTTATCACACACTCACCCCCAAAAATGTGAATGCTAAGATGCAAATTTTTTACAATTTAATTTTCAATATCTGAAATTTTCTTATTATAAATATGTACATTTAATAAAGTGATATTTGTCTCCCCCCAAAAAAGCTATCAAAATTCATGATGTGTCTTAAAATCAAGAACTGAGGAAAACGATAGTATAAAGCATAAAATTTCAATGTATATTCATACCTGTTTTGTAAACTAAGTTGTTTCATTTTATAGATATTTTGAATTTTGAAAAAAATCACAGAACTACAGATTTTTATACCAGTAGTGCCTGTAGAGAACATTAAGTTCAAGCAATCTGCTATATGGGTAGAGGAACCTATTGAGGCTTAGGGGTCCCATGGCTAGTTACGGGCAGAACCTGGAACAGTGTCAATCTCTTGATTGTCCAAAATATGTTCTTTCCAGTTCATGTACCTTAGAGAAAACTATGCAACCCCCCGATAATGCTGCAGAAAAAAATTGGGAATGGCTATTTCCTGCAGTTCTGTGATGCATGGCCCCACTAAAGAACAAGGCCATCCTTTCAGAAGCAAGTTAATGATGCAGCAATTTGATATAACTGCCACCAGATGGGGGCAGTGTAGTTTTCTTCACCAGGTAGTAAGATAACCTTTCCAGCCAAGACTTAAGAAATGAGTCAGATGCCTACCACAATCTAGGCAAGCACAACTGGTCAAAAAGAGCCAGCCCAGATTTTCAAAGCCCATGACCTTCATAAATCTAAAGGCAGAGCAATAAACCATTATGCCTAATAGAGACAGAAAAATTTTATTAAGCATCTATGCCCATACAAGGGCCTATCTGCAGGTGAGAAGCATATAAATCAGGGTTCCTTGACTGCGAGATCAAAATCAAAGCCTGAAAGGACTGTCAATAGAAAAATCTTGGCCAATATGAACTGAGGAGTCGACCAAATAGAGATGTAAGTTACTAGAAGGTAGAGAGGAGAAAGCATTACTCAAGATATGTCTTCAGTACACATGGACCAGGGTTCAGGACATTATAGAAGAAGGCAGCTATATGACTGTTAATGGAGATGCTCATTTCAGATTGAGTTGCATCACAAGAGCTTGATTAAATGGAAAAATTTTAAGCTGAGATGGGAATGGTGTAAACAGAGGTAAGAACTGCTAACATTCAATAGATCCTGTGCCACTCTCTCTGCCTACCAGCATTTTCTGAAATACTAAAATAATCTCCATGATTTTACTGAAATCATTTTACATGATTTTTTTTGATAATGCATGAATTTATTGAATCACAAAAGGAAAAAGGATTTGATCCATTTTGTGAGATAAGCAAATAAAACAGGCAAGATAACTGTGGCACATACACACTTTTGCTTATGAGATATATGGCAATTATTTTTTTTACTTCCACAAAGAAACATGTTTCCTCCCACTTTTCCTAAAAAATATAGTACTCTTGGTCTAACTTTCTCCTAATTTTTGATAATGTAGGTAAGTACTTTCTACTGAGTATGACAGATATTTTGTCTGTTTGGTTCCCCTCTGTATAATCATGTCCTAATATAAAGAGGGCACTCTAAAATGAATTAACTTTCTTCTTAATGTTACTATAGAGACTAGAAAAGGCTACAGAGTGTGGTGGAGCCTGTGGGAAGCTAAAGTGTATGGCCCACAAAAAACAACAGCTATTACACAACTTCAGGCACTTGTTGCCATGTAGGAATATGGACCCTGTTTTGTCAGGTTTGCTCTAAAGATAAACTGAAAAAAGTAAAAAAGATAAACTGGAAACACAAAACTTTATGTGCAATCTCCAGTTTTAAACACTGGCAACTAGTCATATTTTAAATAAATGATGGACAGGCCGACACTATAAAGGCTAAAGAAAACACATTTGGAAGGCTTTAAAGAGTCTCTGAGACTATAGTCTTCTAAAATCTGATCTAGTCCAACCCTGTCATTTTACTGATGGGTAGAGGCGAACTGACACAACCAATGTTACACAGAGTTAAAAGATGACTTGCAAATACAATCCAATGTGTGTGTGTGTGCGGGCCATAATAATCTGAGGGGCCAGATTATTATGACCACCTGACATTTGTAAGCAAATTAGCCAGACACTGCATCATATGGGATATGGAAGCCAAAGGCCTGTTTGAACACCTTTGCTGTCTGCAGTTACCAAGATAAAACGTCTCCAGTTTGCACAGAAACATAAGGATTGGACAGTTGAGCATTGGAAAAAAGTCATGTGGGCCAATGAATCACATTTCCAGTTGCATCATGCAGATGGCAGAGTGAGAATTTGGGGGAAAGAGCATGAAAGCATGCACCCCACATGCATGAGTACAACCCTTCAAGGTGGTGGGGGCAGTGTTATGGTTTGGGGCATGGTTTCTTGGCATGATTTGGGCCCTTAAATTCATGTGGAACAACATCTGAATAGCACAACATACCTAAGTGTCATTGCTGATCAAGTTCATCCTATCATGTTGATGGTGTATCCCAATGGGGATGGCTTCTTCCAACAAGACAATGTGCCATGCCACGGTGCTTTCAAGAACATGAGGGAGACTTTACCTTGCTTAGGTGGCCCCCCACAATCACCAGATCTCAATCCAATTGAGCATTTGTGGGACGAAGTTAAAAGAGCCATCAGGCAGCTGGTTCTACAACCATCAAATCTCACAGAACTGGACAGTGCTAATTCATTAGGCATGGTGTCAGATTCCTCGCATCACCTTTCAACATCTTGTGGAGTCAATGCCAAGAAGAATCGCTACAGTATTGAAGGCAAAAGGTGGCCCAACGAAATACTGATGGGGTGGTCATAGTAATCTGGCCACTCAGTGTATATTAGCTCATATATTGATTATCACAGTTCTTGCCTTTCTTCCCTTAAGAAGAGTTTATGGAATTTGCTCCTTAACCCCCACCCAGCATTTGTATATGACTTTATGTTTTCTTAAAGGCATTTCAAAATAAATGATTTCATTTATAATCCACAATAACTAAATGGGGTAGGTGAGCTACCTATTGTCCCCATTTTCCAAATAGGAAAGAGATGTGGAGAGATTAACCTCTTTCTTTCTTTTTTTAGATTAAGCTCCTTTCACAATAACACATAGAGCTAGTTAGTTAGTGGTAAAGCTCAGACTAGATCCCTCATCTTTTAAAATCAACTTCAGGTGTGATACAATACCCTCTTTTAAGTGTACAGTTTGACATATTTCCACAACATTCTTGCAAACATCACTGAAAAGAATTCCTCATGCTTACCTGTAGGCATCCACTCCCTCCTTCTCAAATCATCCTCTTCTAGTATAATAAAAGCCTAATATGCTAAGTGTACGGTCAACCAGTTGGCCATTCAACCAATCAAAGCATAATATGCTAATGATATGCTAAAGCCACTCAACTGCTCGCTAAGATGTGCACTGACCACCAGGGGGCAGACGCTCCAACTGGTAGGTTAGCTTGCTGCTAACCAGCCAATTGGGACTGAGTGAGACAACTGAACATGCTCTGGGGCCCTCCAGTGGTCCCTCCCTGCCTGGCCATCCTCCCGTGTTTCTCCCCGGCCCTGATCATGCACTGGTGGGGTCCCCCCGGCCCGGCCTGCGCCCTCTCGCAATCAGGACCTCTTGGGGATATCAGAGAGCCGGTTTCAACCCGATCCCACAGGCCAGGCCGAGGGACCCCACTGGTGCACGAATTCATGCACTGGTCCTCTAGTCTCATATAACTTCTGACCTACTTTCTGTTCTACAGGTTAATTTTGCTTGTTCTAGAATAAATAGAACCACACAGTATGCACTCCTGTGTCTGGCGTCTTTCACTCAGCATAAATACTTCTTAAATTCATCCTCATTGTTACATATCTGTAGTTCAGTTTTTTAAACTACAGATTAGTATTCCACTGTATAGATTTTCCACAATTAGTTTATCCATTCACTTGTTGAAGTACATTTGAACTATATCTAGTTTTTGGCAATTACTATACATAAAATGTTCATATAGAAGTTTTTTTTGTGGACATAGGTGTTTATTTCTCTTAGAAAAATACTTAGGAATGGAGTAGCTAGGTCACATGGTAAGTGTATATTTAGCTTTATAAGAAACTGCTTACCAGTTCTCCACAGTGGTTGTACCATTTCACACTCCCAACTGCCACATGTGAGAGTTTGGGTTGTTCCATATCCTCATCAACTCTTGATACTGTCAGCCTTTTTATTTTAGCCTTTCTTTTGAGTGTATAGTGATATTTCTTTGTGGTTTTAATTTGTGTTTTGTCATAGATCCTTCATTATTTAAATTCTGAGGGTCAGCTGCTCCCACCATTTTTGTGATAAAGGGCTTTAATAAGAATAGGATCATGGGAGTCACCAATGAAATTACTGAGATCATCTGGACTTCTCCCTCTCAAGCAAAGACAACAGAAGTGCCTCCTTCTCTCCTGACAGAAGAATGCAAGTGAGAATTTGTAATACACAGAGGGGGGGATTATAATATCTAAAATCTCTTCCAACTCTGACATCAAGAGATCATGGTCATCAGCATCATTATCATGACGGAGACTTTTAAAACAAAACCTCAGGAGCCTGCTCATGATATTCAATACCATATCAGCAATGGGGCTTTTGAAGGACTGAGTGTAGTACCTCTCCTGGCTTGATCTCAAACACTGATGCATGCTAATGGTACCAGACCCCAGGGCAGTTCTGAAGTAATCAAGACATCAGTGACTTCCACTTACTAGTAGCAAGAAAAAGTGAGGGTTGGGGGAAGTAAGGTGAGCAGGAAGGAAAGAAAAACAGCAAACTGATTATCTGAGTAGCAATGTGTACAGAGATGGGAAACAGCTGGGCAGACAAAGAGAATGATTAGACCATGAGACAAAGAAGCCCATCATGGTGCTGAGGCAGGGTTTCTGGATTTGCTGCCGAAGAAGTTTTGGTGGATATTTTAAAATTGGGCCTAGATTCTACGCATTAAAATCTGCTGCCTGCTTATTTCCTGCAGGTTAAAGAAAACTTCCTTCGCTAACATCAGCCCCATCTACACTTTTAGAAATGGCTTCCACTTATCTGAGATAAAAGGAAAAGCCAACCAAAGAAGCCAGACGATACTAAAATGAGAGAAAACAGCCAGACCCATAATCTGGCCCCCATCTTCCACTTTGTTTCTCTTTTAAAATAAGATTTAACCCAGTGAACAATGTCTTGGGGTAGGTGAGCTACCTATTGTCCCCATTTTCCCAATAGATTAAGCTCCTTTTTTTAGATTAAGCTCTTTTCACAAGAACACATAGAGCTAGTTAGTGTTAGAGCTCAAACTAGATCCCTCATCTTTTAGAATCAACTTAATGCAGTTTCTCTTTGGGTCACAGGAGGAGAAATGAACACAAACTAAAATAGCATTCTGAGGTTTTCCTAAACAATCAGATGGAGAACCCGTTAAAGTACAATTTACCTGGAAGATATAAAAGAAAGGGCAACACTGGACAAATTACTGGATCCCTCTGACCTCCATTTCCTCAACTGCAGAAAGTAAGACTAAATTATTGCTTTTAAAACTCAGTTCCTCAGAGCCCTAGGATTACAGGAGGTATGTACTTCTTTGCCCCCATGATGAAAAAAATGACTCCACTTAAGGATAGGGCTCTGCACACAGCTTCCTTTTATCTTTTTAAAATTAATTCTGAAAAAGATGCTAGGACAAAAAGGGGAAGACAACGCCTCTTTAAAGAACAAAGTACACAAAGAATAGTCTGTAGCGCTATATAAAAGTATTTTAAAGAAAAAAAGGACTACACCACTGCAAGTCATGCAAACAGCCCTTATCACACACCTCCTGCAGATATACACGTGTGGAGGCAGCTTCTGGGAAGGGTGGGCTGTGGCACTACATCATTTTACATTGAGACTATGCAGCATTCCTTTAGAGTCCACAGGTTCCGGCAAGCCACAAGCTCTCTGAGGCCCTGTCCTATCACAATAAAAGGCCATTGAGATCTATCTCAGCCTTGTGGAGGATTACATGATAAGCAAAGCACTTAGCACATAGGAGATGTGTGATGAATCTAGGTATTCTCTCCTTACCTCCGCTCCTACCCCCCCCCCCAAAAATCCTTTGTATTTGTATGACACTTATCATAAAGTTCTCAATCTGAAATATCTTCTTGAGATCAAGGGCAAAAACCCAAATGCCTATAGTCAGACAGATCATCTAAAGGAGGGACACACTCTAGGTATAACACAATGTATGCAGGGAGTCTGGTGACATGGACTCACTGACCAGGCAGCACTGCGGACTGTGCAAACCAGATGTGCACACCTTAGCTCATGGGGAACCGTTTGTCAACATCAGTAAATTTTGGCCAGGGTGGAATTTGGGCCAAGGGTTGCCCTGTTTTTTGATTTCTATGAGAAGCTGAATTTTTAGGTAAAACCTCCTGATTTTTAAATCCAGGCAACAAACTTTTAAAAAAATTTGTTACCTATTTTACACTAGGACTGCTCCAATCTTTATGGGAACCTTGTGAAGTAAGCAGGGCATGTATTACAATCTTCACTGTATTGGGAAACTGAGGCACAGCAAAAAGCCTCAGTGGCCTCCTGCGTACTGCCACATAGTGGCGGGACCAGGGCTCAAATCCAGACACACCAATCCCTGGATCTAATTGTGGTCCACTCTCTCCTACTGCCGTCCCCTCCCATAAGCAGCACACCATGCAGGAACATCTCCACTACCAGGGAAGGTAAGAGCTAAGACACGGTGAAAGGCAAGGGGGCTGACCAAAGCTTCGCCTCTCTAGCTGACCGGGTGGAATAGAGTCCTCCGCACAGTGAGAACTTGAGCGCACTGTCTGCAGTGCCTGTGAACTCCCATAGGCAGTGTGACAACCAAGAGGCTTACAAACAACCACCTACAATATATTCACATTGAAGACACTGCCAAAAGTTTCAAAAGAAACAAAAATTTTCAAAACTTCAGAACCAGATGGCAAAGAGCAAAGCAAAGATTTCACAGGAGAAAAGGTCAATCTGAAGCATTCATCACAGTGGGAACTTGGGGTTTGTTTTTTAACATTCATCTCTCCACACTTGCCTCAAATTAAAAATCACCATGTGCCAGCTCCTTCTGGGGAGCATGTCAAAGCAGTCCCTGAACACCAAGATGGGGGATGACTTGAGGTATTCAACTTCCTCTCTTCCCATCAGGAGCTGTGGGCACAAGCCGGAGACTGGCAGACTCCGGCAGTGGAACAGAGGCACCAATGAAATCCAATCACAGCCACAGCCCAGACTGAACATGGGCAATTGGTTCTTCCTTTCCAGGATGCTAATAACTGGGGAGCATTTCCAGTTCAAGGTGTTGGGCAAGAGTATTAAAAAAATAATAAAAGACATTTCCAGGGAAGTCACCTGCTTGCCTGGAACAAAGGGTTAGAGTTTCAATAAATGGAGTTAACTCACACACACCAGAGGCTTGTGAATTACTGCCACAGAACCACTGCGAAGTGGGCCTGGCCTGTCAAGAGCTAAGAACCACCAAAAGAGGGCCTTTCCCAGAGCTCCCCAGCTCACATTCCCTGTACCATGACCATGGGGGTAACTATCCGGTAAATAAAAAGAGAAATGATCACAGACATCAGTAGGGCCATAGTCTTCGTTCACTTAAATGCACTGAGTAGCTTCCCCACATCAGACTAAGCCATTTTAAAACAAAAACTGAGTATCATCTCCCTATTTGAAACTCCTTAGTGGCTTCTCGCCCCTCTCAGAATAAAGCTCCAAATGCTGATGACGGCAAGCAAGGCCTTATGTGATAGAGTGTGATCTCTCTCTCCAGCGTCATTCAAACACAACTGCTTTTCACAGCTCACTCTGTTCCAGCCACAATCATTGTCTTTCTTCCTCAATGCTGCTTATGTCCCACCCTTCCTAAGGATTTTTGTGCATGCTTCTCCTTTGCCCTATTCACCTCATTCTTGGACTGACCATCTCCTATTCCTATATCCCTTGTTATACACAGCACCCTATACAATTCCTTCAGGGCATCTCAGGAGTATATTCAATGTTTAGGTGGGAATCCCTAGTTTGGTGCCTCTCTTTCCTAAACCCTGTAAACTGCACAAGGACAAGGACAATGACTGACTCACTGTGGTCTCTGTCATCCAGCACAGTGCCTACTAAGAAAGGCACTCAAGTGTTTGTTACACAGTGTATGTGCCTAGTACTATAAAAAATACGCCTCCCCAAAACACACACACACACACACACACACACACACACACACACACACACACACACACAGAAACAACCAAAAAACCAAAATAACAAAAATGCTATACAGCTCTGGTCAGTATGGTTCAGTTGGTTGCGCATCGTTCCATGCATCAAAAGGTTGCTGGTTTGATTCCTGTTCAGGGCACATACCCAGGTTATAGGTTTGATCCCTGGCTGGGGTGTGTATGGGAGGCAGCTGAAATATCTCTCTCTCTCTCTCTCTCTCTCTCTCTCTCTCTCTCCCTCCCTCCCTCCCTCCCTCCCTCCCTCCCTCCCTCTCTCCCTTCCTATCTCTCTTCCCACTTCCTCTCCTCCCTCCCTTCCTCTCTCTCCCAAATCAATAAAAAAAATTTTTTTAAGCCAAAACAAAACACTACAGTCTCAGCCTTTCAGAAGGTTAGAATCCAGTTTGAGACAGAAGTGACATATTTTGTGAGAAGGGCCCTCCATGATAAGGTAGTCTACCCTTCAGAGAAAAACCCAGCACTCTGAGAGCAGCCTGAGACTGGAGCCCACTGGATGACATCCTGGGACATTATGTGCAAGGTACAGCTTTATGGAGAGCTTTACAGAAATCTCTGTGCTGTCAGAGTGCCACTTGTTCTATGTGCAATCCCTTCTTTTAAAAGTAACACTTGAGCTGAATATAAAAACACTCTTCAGTTGAGAAGGAAAAGCAATCAAATACCAAATGCTCAATGCTGCATCAATTCCTCACCGGCAGGAATAGAGAGTCTCTTGGACATAGACTATCTCAGCCGCCTGAGTCCCCGGTGCCAGCAATCTTCTAGTAAGTGGTGTACACACAAACAGAGCAGCTAAGGTCAGCCATAGCATGTGGCATCCATGCCCAGACACCCAAGCTCTGGTTCTAATCATTTCCACCAAGATTTGATGTGTATTACTGGTCCACGTTCTCCAACGGAGAATTGGGGTTTTAACAAAGCTGAAGCTTGGCTGTCATTTTCATGACTCTCAACTTTTAATTCCAGAGCACTCCACTCTAATGTCATGCTTCAAAGCTTATTGCGTTTTTCTGCACTTCTTTCTTCTGCAATAAGATCAGGTCAGCTAGCTGTGTTCCAGAAAGAGCATCCTGTTCCAAAAAGAGCATTTACTAGTGTAGTGCCTGGAGGTTAGCAGCCAGGTTAAAAGCTGTGTCTTCTGTCCTAATAAGACATGCAGTGGCATCAAAGGTATATAAGTTTCCAACAGTTTAGGTTTTGTTAGAACTGGTCTCTGAACACAACTGCTTTCCTAATCTGCCACAGCCCTCCTAGTTGTCAGAGAGGGTGAGTTCTCATCCTGAAATGCAGGAAGAGAACTCATGCTTCAAAGTTTCCTTCGTTTTCTGCACTTACTGCTTCTGCAATAAGATCAAAACATTTTCTCAGCTTCCAATTGTTAATTCTGAAGCATTCCAATTTAATTTCATGCTAAAGTCTTTCCTCTGAGGTTCAGGATATCTTTTTTTATTTTATTCATTTTTTACAGAGAGGAAGGGAAAGAGATAGAGAGGTAGAAATATTGATGAGAGGGAAACATCAATCAGCTGCCTCCTGCACACCTCCTACTGGGGATGTGCCCGCAACCAAGGTACATGCCCTTGACTGGAATCGAATCTGGAACCTTTCAGTCCGCAGGCCGAGGCTTTATCCACTGAGCCAAACCGGTTATGGCAGGTTCAGGATATCTGATTGTACTACCTATCATCATCCTTGGCCAACCTCTAGGTCATGGTCCCTTACCCAGTACTTGTGCATCAGTTCAAAATCTCTCCCCCATCCCAACTCCTGCCATTACCCAAGGTGATTTATTTCACTGAGTCTTAATAATTCTATCCCCTAAACCTCTCCAGAACCCATCCCTTCTACACCATCCCTGATGCTCCTTCAATTTCTCCTCTTTTCTTATGAAAACTAAAATAGAGTCCTAACTTTCCATGTCTTAGATCCTTTCTCTTCTAAAATTCATATCTAATAACTACTCTTAAAAACATTTATTGGTTCCCCAAAGCCAGAATAAAAGTCAAATTCCTTAACACAGCAATGCATAAGAACATTATTTTTCCCCACTTTGTTATAAAAAATTTCAAACACGCAGAAACAGTGAAAAGATCATACTGTAAATATCCATATACCCACAACCTAAGTTTAGTTTACAATTGTTAACATTTGTCAGACTTGTTTTATCACATATTTATCATCCATGTAAACACCAACTCATCTTATTTTTTACGCATTTTCAGGTAAGCTCAGTGGACTTCACCTTAAATACTTCAGCATGCACTATCTTTAATCAGTGTTCACAGAGTTCATGGTTCTTTTTGGGAGGTAGGGTAGAAATAAATTCTATTTATAGTGAAATGTACAAATCTTAAGTATATTGCTAGAAGAGGTTTTTTAAATTGAATTTATTGGATGATATCTTAACTAATAAAAGCGTTATATTGAAATTAACCGTTTTCCCGAGACGGGGTAAGCCACGCCCACCAGTCAATCAGAGCGGCTGTATGCAAATTAGCCCAGCCAACATGGAGGCCGCCACTCACGGACCTGAGTAAACGGCAGCTTCCATTGCGGCAGGAGTGAAAGTGAAACTGCGCCCGCTCCGCTTAAACTGGCTCTAGCGAAACACACGTTTGCAACATAATAACAATCATAGAATCCTCTGGAGCTGAAGGAAAGAGCAGGCCTAAGAGTAACATTGTCTCATTATAGACACTGCGAGGTGAAGCAGAGAGGAGGCTTCGTTACATGTCTAGGCCCTGGCTTAAAGGAACAGCATCAATTATAGAAGATAAACAAACCCCAGAAACCTGCGTCCAGCCAGCCTTGCTGGGACATTGGGTCAATGGAAGCTGTGGGCAGCCTTAAAGCCTGAAAGCACCAATCAGCCCGTCACCCACGCTGGCCACAACCCAGTGGGGTGAGGGACGTTCCTGGGGGGGCTTGGCCAGCCTGGAGACAGCCATCAGCCCCTCACCCAGGCTGGTCAGGCACGCCAGCAGGTGGACATCCCCAGAGGGGTCCCAGACTGTGAGAGGGCACAGGCCGGGCTGAGGGACCTCCCAAGTGCACAGAGCAGCTGCAGGGCGGAACAGCGCAGGACCCAGGACCCATGAGTGGGAAAGAAGCGGCAAGGTCGGCGGCCTGCTTGGCGGCTTCCCAGGCCCTTTGCGGAGCACCGGGGAGCAGGAAAGCAAGGCTGAAATGGCTGGGGTCCTGCTTGGCGGCTCCCCAGACCCCTTGGCGGCACCGGGGAGTGGGAAAGGAAGGCAGCAGGGGACTGGTGAGTGGGAAAGAGTCAGCGGCCTGCTTGGCGGCTCCCCAGGCCCTTTAGGGGGCACTGGGGAGCGGGAAAGCAAGCTCTTGGGGGCTGGGGGCCTGCTTGGTGGCTCCCCAGGTCCCTTCCGGGGATCAGGGAGCAGGAAAAGGCTGACCTAACCACGAGGCGGGGTTTTCCCTGCTTTCTGGTGGCTGGAGGAAGATGGGCAGTAGGCAAGCTTGGGAGGCAGACAGCACCCAGCCCTGGCCACAGCTCAAAAAAGAGAACAACATGCAGGGGAGGGCAAGAGTCTGAGAGATCAACATAGAGGGGGTGCCTGCTCCAAGCCTGGGGGCAGGCCCCCAGCAGGTAGACACACACAGGAGGACTGCTCCGAGCCTCAGATGCGACTGGGGGCAGGTCCTCAGTGGCGACACACACACACACACACACACACACACACACAAGGCACCTGGCAGACTGGGGCCATCATAGGACATCCACTGAGGGGTTCCAGACTGTGAGAGGGGGCAGGCTGGGCTGAGGGACCCCTCCCCCGTGCACGAATTTTGTGCACCGGGCCCCTAGTTTGTTAATAAAATTATATAGGTTTCAGGTATACAACTTTGTAATACATCAACTGTATTATGTGTTCACTCAGTATGGATAAGTTTTTTGGTGTTTTGGTTTTTTTAATCCTCACTGGAGTACTTTTTCCATTGATTTCCAGAGAGCATGGATGGGAGGTGGGAGGGGGAGACAGGGACAGAGACGGGAGAGGGAGAGGGAGAGGGAGAGGGAGAGGGA
>PVJC01008294.1:26219-49033 GCA_004026665.1 Murina feae | reverse complement strand
GTGTTCCCAGGCCTGTTTGCTCTGAGCACCAGCCAACTGCTTTGGCTTTGGCTCACCTGTCACTGAAGCAATACGTCGTGACATTGCAAACTGCTAGCGTGGAATCCAGGTAAAACTGCTTGGGACAACTGGGAAGTTCCATTTAGACAGAATGTCAGATCTCAGTCCCCAGCATAAACACTAGAGGCTTTACTCTGTCCAGTTATGCAACAGCATTTGCTATGAAATTATATTGGAGGCCAGTGAGAATCCGGGGAGGACCTACATGTATCAGTACATTTAAGGTTCTTCCCTAATTTAGGAAACCTTACGCTTCACCCTTTGGCACCCGGGTACCTGGAAGAGGCCCCAGTGAAATATAATATAAAGGTGATAGTTAGATTCTCTAGCATAGAGAAAAAATGCAGAGCTTGTAGACACTCTGGTTAAAATTAAATTAAAAAGTCTTTGATCTTGGGGATCCAGCTTGGCGCCGGTTGTTTTGATTTACCCAGCAATCTGTCCCTTCTCTTGAATAAGCAAGCTGGACTTCAGCTTCCAGAATGGTGAGTTGCCTAGACTCACAAGTCATTCTATTTATTTCTCAGGTATAAGATTTAAATATATATATATATATATATATATATATATATAGAGAGAGAGAGAGAGAGAGAGAGAGAGAGAGAGAGAGAGAAAAGACAAGGTCATTTTCATTCTATTTCCAGCCCTTTTTATCTTTCAGGAATCAAATGATCAAATTTCAGGAAAACATTCTTAATATTAGGTCATGAGTTTCAAAGGTCATCTTTACCCTCCTCCCCAGCAAAATATTAAACTTGTTAAAAATTTTCGTGAATTTTTCCTCCAGTGAATTTCCCACCTCCTTCTCCCTAGCCCTTCTCTCTCTCTCTCTCTCTCTCTCTCTCTCTCTCTCTCTCACACACACACACACACACACACACACACACACACACACACACACACAGATGCTCAAGGAAAATGCTTGCCTTCGCTTCCTGCTATTCAGCCCTGTGCATTGTTAAACTGATGCTGTGTTTATACATATCGTGGTGTGGCTGTAGTCCTGCCATTGTTGAAAGATGTTAGGCAGCCATTTATCACAGTACGCCAGTAAACCCATTGTAAAAATGTCCTACTAGTTAAATGAGGCTTGGCTTTAATGAGGCTGTAAGAATGGACCGGGTTTTTATCATACTGTAAATAAGATTCCTGGAGCAATGTCATGGGAATTAAGATGCAGATATTTCTAGTTTTCAAGCAACAATAGTCTCCTTGCCAAAAGAAAAAGAAGCTCCCTTCTCTATGGAGTCTTGTGATGAAGTTAGTTGCCATCTCAAAGAAATGCACGAAACAAAGGTGTGTGTGGCAGGAAGACAAGATTCAGGATGACCTCTTTGGGAAAGAAATGACACTCCCTGACCTCCTTTGTGTACTGCAGCGACTTGGGAGAGCACCGGAAGTTTCCTCCTTGACTCCTGCTGCATGCAGATGTCATTAAAATGCTGTCCCAGTATTTCAGGGAAACAGAGCCAGCCCCAGAGAGACCAAGCCCGGGATTCCTGGCCAGCCAGCCATGATCAAGTTCGCCATAGCAGGAGGGCATCTGCCCCTTGGAGCTAACTGAGGAAACTCAGAGTCGAAAAAAACATTTTCTCTGCTTGGTCTTATTAGTGTCCAATGAAATCTGCCATTTCGAAATCACAGAGCAAACTGTAGAAAATGACCAGAAATTTTCCCCAGAAGAAGGGAAAATCAGTTATTTTCCTAAGGAAACCAATTCAGTGAGAATGTCACCACAGGCAGCCAAAGGCAAGTGTCGGGGCCACGGTATACCTTTTACAAAATTAGCCAATTTTGAAATTGGCCCATTGGAGAGAAGTTTGATTGTCCCAAAAGTAAAATAAAGTGGTCTCCATCTTCATTTTGTTAGGGGCCCTGCAAAGCCTCAGTTCAAAGACTTTGTTTAGAAGAAACCTAAATCAAAGGATGCCTGAGGGCCAGCAAATAACACAGAGGCGGCTCACCCACCCCTGCCGCTTCCCTGTGCCTTTCTGGAGCCCCATCCAGGTGTGGAGACTTCCCAGTCTGAGCCTCAGCTTGAAGCGACATCAGACCCCTTCAGGCTTGGACCCCACATTCTCTTTTCAGTGGAAGGGTCCCAGGGAATCCGTTGGCTTCTATGTGATTGTCTCCAGGGGCTTGATTTTAGCTACAGGCCGTCTAGCCTTTTATATGTATTTAATGTTCTGAGTTGTCACAGGGGCTGTTTCCCTGCGGGGCCTGGAGCACATGACTGGATTGTACATCCTTGCAAGGAACGCCTGCTGATTTTGCTAGGAAGTCACATTTGGATGAGGGGTCCTGTCTGCTTTATGTCCTCAGCCAGGAGGATCCCCTAGGCACTGTCTCCATGGGCAGTCATCCCCCAATGCCCTGCTTTCTCAGATCCCACTGTTGTAAATTCCCGTTGTCCTGGTGCAGGGCCACATAGAGGAATGCTGACAGAGAAGCGGGCCATGTGCTCTGAGCTCTTTCTATAGCCCCACACTGCAAGACAGAATGATATCCTAGGGCAACTCATTTTCACCTCAAACCCTCAGACTTCACTTGCCTGTGTTCACTCTTTCACAAACATTCATCAAGTGCCAGGTACGGTGGTGGTTGGCTCTGGGACACACAGCAAATCAGGCATGACTCCTGCCACATGAGAGCTCACACCCAAGTGAAGTGATTCTCACCTTCCACATGCACAAGTCGCACCCCACCTCCAGAGGTTGTAAGCACCCCACCTCCAGAGGTTGTAAGCACCCCACCTCCAGAGGTTGTAAGCACCCCACCTCCAGAGGTTGTAAGCACCCCACCTCCAGAGGTTGTAATTCGGTGAGTTTGAATGAAACCCAAGTCTTTGTTTCTAATGAGCACCTCAGGTGATCCTGATGCAAGGGCCCCAAGAGAAATGCTGATAGAGTGAGGGGAGGGAGAGGACATAGAACATCATTAATGACAATACTGCAGAGACTGCCCGGATAAAGGTTCTCATGGATGTATACAGAAAAGGGATCATACTGCAAGGTGGACCATGACAGGGCCATACACCCCTGGATGGGGTCCTGTTTAAGCCACATCTTAAAGGATGACTCAACTCTGGCAGTGCTGGAGAGAGGAGGCCTTGGGAACAGGAAATAACAAGATAAAGGAGGCTGGGGTGAAAGGGTAAAGGGCGCCCAGGGGTCAGAGCAGTAGGTGCCGGCCACAACTCTATGCGGAGATCAGGAATTTGGGGTTTATTCTTAGGCAGTGAAAAGCCCTTGAAGATTAAGCAGAGACATGAAACAGACTGATTCCTGTTTTTATTCAGTAGTGACCAATTGAGGTGGTTGGAGGTAGCATTAAATGAGCAGAAAGGGCAAAATGGGAAGAGGCAGGAAGTGGGATCTCAGGGCTCCCTTCTACTCCCCAGATCCTTTGAGGCAGGCTTAATTGGTGTGATTCCATTCTCAATTTAAGAAATTAAGGTTAAACGACCTGCCCACAATGGCATCAAGTTACATGGAGAGTGGGAACTGGGGCACAGGCCTCCTACCTCCAAAGCTCCAACGGATCCCTGCCCCCACTGCAGCCTGTCAGTCAGGGAGATTTCAAAAAACGCCACCTCCAGCCCTTTAAATTCTGTGATAATGAGGCCCACTGCATAAAGCACTGTATTCTTTGGGAAGTACCTCTAACATTGTTGGAACACACATAAAAGTGGTAAAAGTCCAGCAGACATTCGTGGAAGCAAGCTCCCTTTAACATTAAAATAGCATTTTCCATGGAGTGATATGATAGGGTAGGGGTTTCCCTGTAGACTAAAGTTGTGGCCCTAAGATAGAGATTCCTCAGTAGCAAAGGTTCTGAATCAGCCCGGCGTACATGATAAATAGGGCATCGGGCGTGCGGACTCTCCATTATTCATCCTAACAGATGCTACTTGCCCACAGAGACCACTGCCCTCCATCTGAGACCTCTCTTCCTGCTGCACATGGGGCAGGTGTCACATCTAATGCCAGAATGTCATAAAGCGCTAAAAAATGAAGCACGGCAAAAAGGAGAAAGAAAAAAGAAGTGAGATGGAGCTTCCCATTGAGTGTCAGAGTTGGAAAGTAGTTTACAGATCATGTTGTTAAGGATTCCATCATCATCTTTACAAGCAGGAAGAAGCGAGCCCAGAGTGAGGCGGAAGTTGGCCCAGATCCTCACAGCTAGTTAGTGGTGGGGCTGGGAGGTGACTCTTGCTACGGGTCAAGCTGCTACTCTCCCATCTCATGGTACCATGCTGCCCACAGAGTATTTTCCAATAATCCATTGAGATAGTTCATGAATCCTGTAAATGCAAAAATAAAAAATGATCCTGGGAAGGCAGAGAGCCCCGAGACCAAGTTCAAGACTATCCTGCTTACCAACCATGGGGCATTGAGGCAGACCTCCAAGCTCATTACCTCTTCAAGTGAAAGGGGCTAATGTTTTCTCTCTTCCTTTTTAGGGAGTGTCTCAGGGTGAAATGTGACTTTTGTGGAAATTCTTTGCAAACTGAAAACCCCCATTAAAGTGTTGACTGCAAAACCTGGGTGCAGAGTAGGGTCCAAGGATGTTCACATATGTAGCTATTATTTTTCTGTGTCTGTTGTTTGGATATTTTAGGAACACCTGGGTGCAGCCCTATGGCTGATCCTACAAATCCAGGCATTGCAGTCAAATCTCAGTAACCCTACTTGCCCACAGCTGGCCATTGACAGTTACTTCACCTCAGCAGACCTCTGATCTTTACCTGTAAAATGGGACCCTTAACATCTAATTTATAAGACAGTTGTGAGCATCAGTAAAATAACATGTACCAATCACTATGCATCCTGAAATACAGGACCAATTTAACACACCTGTTGTTACTGATAGTGTCTTAGTCATTATATTTATTATTTATTCTGGTCTAGACAAGGAGCCCTGTGCATGCAGACTCCAGGCTGCTTTGTTAACTGAAGCCCCAGGTCTGACAAGGCCTGGCAGTAATAGATGCTTAGTGAATATTTTGGACAGAAGCAATGAAATCATATTGAAACACAGCAGAACTTTAAGATTCGTGATAATCTGATTACTTTTATTTTCAGCTGTACTTACATTAACTCATTCATTCTTCCATAAAAGTTTGTGGAGTACCTACAACCTGCCAGGCTCTATAATATATATGATACCAGCTTTCTATATACTAGAAGCCCGGTGCATGAAATTCATGCACAGGGGTGTGTGTGTGTGTGTGTGTGTGTGTGTGCGCGCGCCCTCAGCCCAGGCTGCACCCTCTCCAATCTGGGACATTCCTCTTACAATCCAGGACTGCTGGCTCCCAACCATTAGCCTGCCTGCCAGCCTGATCACCCCCTAACCACTACCTGCCAGCCTGATCAATGCCTAAATGCTCCCCTGCCAGCCTGGTCACCCCCAACTGCCCTCCCCTGCCAGCCTAGTCACCCCTAACTGCCCTCTCCTGCCAGCCTGGTAGCCTCTACTGTTCTCCCCTGCAGACCTGGTCGCCTCCAACTGCCCTCCCCTACAGGCCTGGTCCCTCCCAATTACCCTCCCCTGCAGGCCCGATCATCCACAACTGTCCTCCCCTACTGGCCATCTTGTGGTGGCCATCTTGTGTGTTGGAGTGATGGTCAATTTGCATATTACCTCTTTACTAGATAGGATGGTATAAAATAGACACAGTTAATGCTGCTGTGGTAACCAGTAGAGGAGATTGAAGAGCAAGCAAGTAAACAGATGAATAAAACAAAAGCAGTTATGAATTGGAATGAGTGCTATGAAAGAAACATCGGAAGAGGGTTAAAAATATCATGAAGGAATTGTTCCTCTTGACTGTCAGGGAATGCCTTCTACAAACATATATTAGCCCTTTGTGTTGCGTCCTTGTAGAAGATAGTTGTCTAAAATGGCTTGTCCATTTTCTTATAGATCACACTGGATGCCTAGCAGCAGCCTCCCTGAAGGCAATTGTAAGAATCAGTGTATAAAGCTGTGACATTTCAGTGTGTCTCATGATCATCTGTGGAATCCACAAAACAGTTCTGAACTTGTGTGAAATTCCAGTGGGAGAGAATGAGGCTGCCCAGTGGGTAACTGGCATCAGTGCCAGGTTTATGGAAGGAAGTCCAGTCAGAGAACCCGCCCACCCCAGAAGCCAGGAGCTGTTGATTCCTTTGCTGGATGATTCCTTTGAACTTCACTGCTCTTTCCTTAGCATCTGGGATGTGGCCGCAGAAGCATAGATAAGTTTCAGTGTGAATGACATGAAGACATCCTCCATTCCCCACTGGAGATCTCTGTTCTGAAAATGGCTTGTGATTTGGCTCATTCTTCCCACAAATGATGCTCATTCACCTCTGACAACATACTCCATCAGTAGTAGATATTGTCAGCGGACAAAGGATTCTGAGCCATGTTCCTGAGTGTCAATTCTGTAAACCCCCGACATTGTTAATTTTGTATCTTGAGTGCAGATGCGAATTTCTCTTTTGAATAATGATAGCTTTCTTTATATTTTAAGGCAGTCTGCTGCCCAACATAACCATAGCATTGGCGTCTTGTGTATCTTTGCATCCCAGCACTTGGCACAGGGAGTGGTGCAAGGAGCCTTTGGAGAAATACTGGTGGAATGAAGTAATGATCCATCAGGAAGCAGACCCTTTAACCTATCAGCAGAGGACGGAATCCCAGCTCTGCCTTTTCTCCTGCCCCCACCTAACTGCATGGACCCCTCTTGGCTGTGGACCCTCCCCACAGTGCCCCTGGGCACCTGGCTTCCTATTTATCAGCTATCAATATCCGCCTAGTGCTGGCTCTTGTCAGTCTAATTTCAAGTTGCTACTGCTGCCTGACACCCTGCACTTTATCAACCACACACTGCGTGGCTCCTGTTACCACAGATCCCAGCATTGCTAATAAACAGCAACACCCAGGCCATATTTCCTGGTCCCTGTCAGGCCGCCGCTTTCCTGGGTGAAATAAAAGTCCGATTAACATGCTCCTCCTCATTGCTTCTGACAGTGTGATTAATTAGGCCTCCTCTTTAGATGACCTCTGCACTAACACGACAAGGAGGTGAATATAAAATGAATAGTTTGCCCACACAACAAGCTGCTGTGGGTTTGGGAGTTTTATCAAATCACACTGTCGGAAGTTCTGAACTCATGTGAAATTCCACGGCTTTTGGCCCACTGGGCTGTCACATGCTGATGCCATGGGCTCCAGGGCAGGGTGAGCCCACTGGACAGACATGGGCCTGTCTGATTAGAATGACCCTGTGCGTGCGTATGCAACCAGGTCTTGGAGCACAAATCTAACGTTTCTCTTAATGTTACCAAATCCAATGACCTTTTGTTTTCAGCAGCTTTTCTTCCAGCCTTCCCCTCTGTCCCTGCTAGAAAACACGTTATGTTAACTTTGTGGCTTCCTGCTTCCCAGAGCGCTAATGCAAAGCCATTACACAAAGAGCACTTGCGTTAAATGCCCACTTTTCCATTGTAAGTCGCTGTCTTCAGGGAAATCAGTAACAGGAGTTCCAGTGTAAACAGTCATTTTACACTGGAACTCCTCCTCATGGAGGGTGGGGGTCTTGAAAGTTTTGTTTTTCATTGTGGGAATGTGGAGTCAGAGGGAGCGCCCGCCTCTGCCGTGAGGCACTAGTAAGAGGGGATGTGGCTAAGGAAGCCAGGAGCCAGACTGAGGTGTACAGGGGGCTCTCTCATTGCTTTGCAAAGCAAGCTGAGTAGATATTTTAAATCCTGCCTGAAAGGAAGAGTGGAACAGCCTGGCAGAGTATGGAGGCTTCCGCAGGCAAGCAAATGTGGACAGACGTGCCAGGAGATGTTTCTTCTGCTTCCGTATACTTTTCCTTTTTCCTTTGCAGCAAATTAACTGATTCTTCCTAAGCCATGCTGTGTAACAGCTAGCCCTTTTTAAGATGTACCATTCCAACATAGTATCTTCCAAAGAAAAATACCTTTAGGGATGCCAAGATCAAGTCTGTAAATACCAAGCAAAGATCCTGGTGCTCAATAGTGGTTGTCAGGTTGAGCTGAATTGAGCGTCTTTGCTCAGGATGAGTTCCCCATGGAGGAAACACTCGGAGGAGAGGGCAGGAGAGGGAACTTGCCGGGGTCCTCGAGCAGCTCTCATTTCCTGTATGAGGTCGGAATCCCCAGGGCCAGGAAGGAACTCGAAACCTTTGACTTTGAGTGCAAAGCTCCTCATTTTGTATCTCCCTACATTCGGGCTGGGTTAACAGCTATCTGCAGCCAGCTTAGTGCAATACTGGGTAGTCCATGGAGGGATGATCATAGTAGTAGAAAATGGAGTACTCAAGAAGGTCTGTGTCCCTCTACCATCATTTTAGAGATTATAATAGTGACCTCAGAGAAGGGGAAGTTGTTACATTGAAGGTTATATGAGCTCAAGCACATGTTTATACATCTGTGTTCACAGCAGCGTTACTCAGAATAACCAAAGGTGGAAGCAACCCAGATGTTCACCAACAGATGAATTGATAAACAAAATGTATATACATACAATGGAATATTATTCAGCCTTAAAAAGAAGGAAATTTCTGACAATTGCCACAACATAGATGAACCCTGAAAACATAGTAAGTGGAATAAACCAGACACAAAAGGACAGTGATTTTATGATTCTATTTTTATGAAGTACGTAGAGTGTACAAATTCATAGAAATAGAAGGCAGAATGGTGGTTGCCAGGGGCTGAGGGGAGGGAGAAGGGGGAGTTATTGCTTAGTGGATACAGATTTTCAGTTGAAGAAGACAAAGTTAAGGTGATGTGAGATGGTGATAGTTGCACACTAATGTGAATGTACTTAATGCCACTGAACTAACTGTACACTTAAAGATGGTTAAAATGGGCAAGTGTGCATTATGTATATGTTATCACAATAAAAATAAAGGTTATTTTCATTAGTGACAGATGAAAGTAGAGCTCAGAAATGGAAAGATGTTGCCTAGGAATCAGAAAGTGTGGAATGTGGGTCCCTGAGGGTCTCCCAACAAATCAAGCCCACCCTTTGAGCGTTATTTCCTATCTGTGCTGTGTGGGATTGGACAGTAACCCTACCCACCCAGCCTCACCCACCCAGCCCTTCCTCATCTTCCCAGTTCTCCCATTAACACTTTAATGAGGCCAACCTGGTTTCTGCTTTCTGCATTTCTCTTTGTCACAGGCCATTCAGGCAGCCACTGAAACCTAGACCAGGTGTTGTCAGGGGAGAAGAGGGAGAAAGAAGATGAAAGCTTTAAAGGAACTTCTCTTCACCCCCAAACTTAATTTCACAATTCCCAAAGAGGGGGGAAATTAATGTAGTTGCTGTTAGAATTGCTGTGTGTCCTGTCTTTTCATCCCAACGTGAGTGATCACTGACTCCCCAAAGTCTTGACAAATCCAGTCAGCAGACATCCTAGAATTTATTTAATTAAGGAGGTGCCACGGCTAGTTCCTTGGTGCACACAGTTAGAGGGATTCAAGAAATCAATGCCGTCATGACTGCATCTAAGAGTTTTTAATGTTTGCGTACATTACTGAAAAGTTTATAAATTTTTAACTAGAATAAATTAAACAAGTGGGGAAAATTCCAACAAACAAGCACAGCCCAAGAGTACAGATATAAAACCAAAAAGAAAAGTGGAATGGGGTAAGATTATACTAAAAGTCTTTTTTTTTTTAAGTGAATTATTTATTTATTCTTTTTAAGCCTTAACATGTAACATTATTTGAGATCCCAGTAAATGTGTATTTTATTTCTTGTGTCAGCCCTGAGGTGAGTTTATTTTGAATGTTTATTTTAAATGGATTTAGCTATCCTAGAGTTGGGTCATCTTGAGAAAGTGTCCCATCTGAAAAAAAGAAAAGAAAAAAGGAGGATGTTTTGCTTGTGTGTTTGAGGGTAATTCAGAAACCACTCTGAATTTCCAGTCTTGTTATATATAGGCAGTGTCTTTCAGAAAGGCAAGTGCGTTTGATGTGTTTGAAGCACTTTGTGAGACAAGCAAAACAATTTGGAGCCATGGAAAGTGACAGCTCTGCCCCCAGCCCACGGCTTTATTTTCATTAGCTTACAATGCAGGTAGCATGCAAAGGCATGTGGCCTTTCAGTTCCCACAGCTCCCACCCTTCTGTGCTTTACGACCAAACTTTTCACCTGACGCTATGATTCCATCCTGTCTAGTTTCTTCTTTACTTTCCTGGTGAATAACCATTTGTTACTTTACTTGTTTTGGAAGTCATTACAAAAAACTTTAATCACTTTTCTTTCCAAATAATAGCTTTTGCCGTAACTCTCACAAAATAACAAGTACTCAAAAAAAAAATGCACAACTATTCTGCTTTGAGAGGTTTTTTTCCCCCCAGAACATCTTGCATCCTTTAGCAGGTTGGATTCACCCACATATCAGACGGGGATTGAGAGCAATGCCCAGTTCCAAGCACCTGGGCACTGGGGAGCCCAGTGAGCTCATTTCTGCTTTAAGTGAGTTTCCTAGTATTTAGTGATGCAGTCTTCCTTCTTATGACAAATGTCACCGATTCAGACTGTTTTCAAGTGGACAGAATTCCATCAGTCTAGTTACTGGTGATTCTCTTGAGACAGAGGGTGCCAGAGAAGGGATCTACTGTTTATTACCCACAACAGTTCTGATTAGAATGCAAAGCGCCACCTATTCCCTAAGTTCATTCTGCAGAGCGAAGATTTGAATCCTTCTCTACCTGGCTACCTTCCACCATCCTCTGCGCCATCTTCGGGAACTGCTTAGCCTCTCTCTCTCACACTCTGTCCCTTCACTGTCTTCTTTCCCTCTCCATCTCTTGCCCCTTCTTTTCACTCCCTCCCCTCCAACCATGTGAAAGGAGCTCAGGGAGATAGACCAGACACTGACCCTGAAGTCAGGCTGACCAGAGCGTGACTCCCACCTGTACTGGGTGACTTTGGACGAGTTAATTAACTTTGCCAAGTCTCAGATGCCACCGCGGGAGACAGAGACAATACTGATACTGAAATCATAAGCGTAGGCCTAATGCCTGATACAGAGGAAACTCCCATTAATGATTACCACTGTCATTTTTACTATCTTCACCGCATAACTGCTGTTTCTATTTTATGGTTTTTAAAAAAATATATCATTTCCTACCCCAGCAGAGTGGATGGGAAAGCAGGTGTGGAGAACTGGTTTCAGGATCTGTGTGACTGCGAGCAAAGAGAAATATTAATGTTGTATCTAAAGAATTTCTCAAATGATTGATCCAAACAGATTACAGTCCAAGTTTAATAGTGATAACTATTTTTTTTTTTTAAATAAAGAGTCGCATTGGACAGTCAGCTGCCACTCTCTCAGGCGGGTGATCCCTCTGGCCGCCACACAGTGAGTGCTCAATAACTGAACGGATGGAGTAAGGAATGAATGCCAACACTTAGCACAGTATTTTAAAGTATTTTTACATCTGATTCCCTTATCAGACCATGAAGTTGGCAGGATCTGGAGCAGTGTCTCATCTCGTACGCTTCAGCCCTGCTGCTCTGACATACTTCACATGTGGTAGGCGATCTGCAAATGTTGCTGTGCTTCTGTAGACCCCTCCTATCAGAGATGGTTCTCCAATGTGGACTTCACTGGACTGTGTACCCACATCACAGATCTTAATTACTTGGGCCCCATGTTCCCCAGAACATTCCCAGTGGATTCTGTCTGGAGAGCAGCCTTCTTTCTTTCTCCCCTTCCATGGTCTCAGGTGTTCTTCTGAAACCGCCATGCTGAAGGGGCTTTTCTGTCCTCAGATTCTTCCCACCTCCTTCCATTGCTCCCCACCGAGGCTTACTGTCTATGTATTCCAGCTGTCTCAAACATACATGAAGTGCTCCCTTCTCGCCATCTCTGAGCCCATTATTCCAAGGAGCCAGAGATCAGCAAACAGAAATGTTTCTTGTATATCCGCTCGGCCCAGGCACTAGACCAGACTGTAAGGATTCAGTGGAAAATAACACTTGCCTTCTAGGATTTACACTGCAGTACAGGAGCAGTTCAAGGGAGATAGTGTTTCCACGTGATAAGTAGGGAGCCAGAGCGTAGCCTAACCTAGCCAGAGGGCAGGGCTCTGAAGACTGATGGAGCCGCCCCCCTACCTCCCCCCCCCCCCCCCAACCCACCCCGAGCTTGTCCTCATGAAGTCTCAGGAATGGGGAAACACGTGAAAGAGAAAGGGGTCCAAGAAGATGCAGGCCATGGCACGGAACAGCATTGGGGGATGAAAGCTTCAGAAATGCTTCCCATTTGTATCCTTGGGATTGAATTAAAGGACCTAGAGGGAGAGAAAAATGAGACCAAACCACAGAATTGCAGATCTGTTGCCAGGTTCCTGGAATGAGGGGCCGTTTTTTTTTTGTTTGTTTTTTGTTTTTTTGGAGGCATAATTAAGCTATTACCACAAGATTCTACAACTGGAAGTATTTCATACAATACAGATGTTTCTAAAAGTGATTGGTTTGAAGAAGGGGATCGTGGCAACTGCTGTATGAAAACACGATCTCTCGCTCCATTTCTCATTTGCCACATGGAACAGATGATCTTGATTGTCTCCTGGTCAACCCAGAATTAGGAAGGTCTGGGAGGATTAGAAGGAGCAGAAACTGCTACTTAAATCTCTTCTCGGCAGCATTGGAAAGCATATGTTTCTAGTAATAACTCCTGGGAACTATTTGGTCAGTAAATGCTTCAGTTGTAATTAAAAGGGCATTTCCTTAGTTTTAATTTCTTTTCATTAATTAAGAAATATATCATCTGGGTATGGTCCCTTCCTACTAATGGGGAAATATTATGTCTGAAATCAAAAGGAGTGTTCTGCAGACCACCAGTCCTGCTGGGTAACTCTGGAATGGGGGTGGGTGGGGGTGCGGGGGGAGAGACAGATCACCATGGGAGGTGCTGCCTTGTCCTCGTAGAGATTCACCTTGTGTGCTAATACACCAAAGGCTCCGAGAAGTCCTGGAGTAAAGAAACCTCTTTACTGTAACTCAGCTCTTCACAGATGTGTTTGACTATGGCACCCTGTTTTTAACTCAAGACCTATTATTCCACAGAACACACTTTGGAAAGCGTAGCTGTCGGGGATTTCTTAGTGTATTTTGGATGCATTTTTGCAGTGACACCAAGTGAACAGGACTTACAAGCAGGCATATCTCGTACAGAAGTCAGAGGCGAGGCCACTGATCTGTTGGCAGTGCCAACTTAGCCCTGGTGGCTTTTTGAGTGAAGTGAGCATGTCAGTAGAGTGTAGTGGAAAAAAACACTGGGCTTGGAGTCAGACTGTTGGGCCTAGCCTTGGCCAGGCACCTACTAACTTTGCTGCCCTATTGGGCTTTCTTCTTTTATCTGTAAAATGCCGTAACAATACCTACCCCCTCTGCTACTGCCCTCATAACCCTCATCCACTCAGTGCTAGTGTCTAGGACAGGGGTAGGGAACATTTATCTGCAAACTGTATTTGCAGTTGATATCTTAAACTTCGCAAACCGTATCATCTGTGCTGTGACCCCTCAACTCTGCCATTGCAGTGTGGGAGCAGCCACAGACAATACACAAAGCAATAGGTATGGCTGTGTCCCAAAAAAACTTTATTTACAAAAATAGTCACCAAGCCAGATTTGGCCTACAGGTTATAGTGGTCTAGGGTGTCCCCCAAAAAATGTATACACCCACTTTGAATAAATATAAAAGCAGTGTTTATTAAAATACATTTCTTTTTCAAAATTGAGCTCTCAACTATTATATTGTGCATACATTTTTTTGAACACCCTGTGTGTTGCCTCTAATTAACTCTGTGGGGTAATACAATTAACACCTTGATGTATACTCAAGGCAACTGAGGCAATGACATCACAAAAACAGGTCATACATAACAAAGGTATATACAAACAGGATGTAGTGTTATCTGAGGATATTCACTTTTACTTGGCCATAGGAGAAATTCATAGGGATAAGCATATATAATATGACAAGCTTACTATTCCCTCTTACCCTCTCTACTCCTACCTCTAAACCATATCCCAGCTTCCCCCATCCCCCACTCCAGCCACCTTGAGCACAGAGTGTTATTTACCTTCTCCTCCTTTGGCAAGGACTGGAATTTCTTTCTAGAGCCTTTTTCTGGAAATTACCTAAATCCACTAACAGTTTATTAAACATAATAGTGACATCACAAATGAGCTTGAAACATTAAAGTTGTCCGCATGCTATAGACTTGACTTTGCAATAGGGACCTAGCGTTCCAGCAAATTCAGACTGTTTTTTAATAAAAAATAACCCCGTGCACATTAATTTATATTTCTCTTCCTAAGTGGAGTAAAACTAGCCCTAGAGTCAAGTTTGAAATTATTTTCATAATTTTGGGTAATTAAGACACTTCCCAGATCTCATTAGCAAAAGCCCAAAATAGAATAATTGCCACATAATTAGTGATTGGCAAACCTTTAGAGGTTTGGGGGGCTCGTTCTTTTCTGAATCTGGAAGTATAAGGGCCTAACCCGAGTTTGTCTGAACCTGGGCTATTTCAGAACCAGACAGCATTCCTCTCCCAGTTCATTTGTTTTAGTCCTGCTTGACTAATTCTACCAAACTCCTTATCTTTCTATGAGTTCTTGGACACACTTTGTCATTTTCTATTTAAATCTTTCTCCCTTGCTGGAGTCCTATTTCTTAACCCCTGTGTGTTCTTCTCTGTGTGTCTAACACCAGGCAAACTGCTGCAAGATTATAAGAAGAAGGGATGATACTGTCCATGCCCCCTAGAGCTTCCATTTGGGGAAGTAGATAAGACTGCATGTAACAAACTCGAGAAAGATAGGGAGGCTGATCAGGCAGCGAAGGCTGTTGTGTGCTGAGGTTTAGAGTTGGAGCATCTTGCTTTTCTCTGGCATTCTAAATGCTTCTAGGGCTGCCCTGGTTATCACCACTAATCTCACAATAACTCTACAAGGCAGAGCCGGGAGAACACAAATTAGTATGGTCTTCCACCCTGGAGCCCAAGGGAGACCAGTAATCTCTCCAAGGTCACACAGTTATCTGTGGGTTAAAGAGAGAAAGAAAAAGTAGTTTTTTGCCCACTATCCCCAGCCGTTTCTACTGAGATGAATGGCACATGGTTTGCCAGTGTCTTGCCTCTTTATCTGGTCAAGAGAAAGAGTGTGAACTTTGAAGGGAGGCAGCTCTGTATTCAAGTCCCAGCTCAGCCACTTGGCTAGGACTTCTTCGTTCAGTAATTTAAGCTTTCTTAGTCTTATTCTTCATAAGTTACTTGAGACTATAATACTTGAAGAACTCTTATGGGGATTAAGTAGAGGACAAACAGCAAAAGCACCTAATAAGTGTTTAATAAATGGAAGCTACTCTAATTATCCTCCAACTAGAGTTCATCACTACACACACACACACCACGACTTTCTTCTCCTTTACCAGACCATGAACTCCTGGAGAACATTTCTTTGTCTTCTCTTATACACAGTAGGGTTCAATACATCTTATTCCTTTAACAAATATGTGTCAAGGACATTCTCATTGTTTTAGATATTTTAACTAAGCTTCATGATAATCCCTTGAAGTAGAAAAACTATTACCATTCCAGTTATACAGATGAGAAAACTGAGGCACAGTGAGGTTTACAGAGTTCCCCAAGCTAAGAAGTGGTCCAACAAGAATTCAAACCCAGTTGTCTGGCTCCAGAATACATACTGTTTACCAAGCATGTGCTGCTGTCAGATGGACATGCTGGCCAGGCTCATCACCTCTGTTTCCCCCAATATTCCTGTACCTTGGCCCTGGAGACTCATCCTATATAATAAAAGCCGAATATGCAAATTGACTGAACAATGAAATGACTGGTCAGTGCTGGGCAGGGCCAGCTAGCAGGCGGCACCAGGCCAGCCAAGGCAGGTGCCAGTGGGCTGAGGGAGGGGATGGCGATCAGGGAGCAGCAGCAGTGGAGGAGCTATCAGGAAGTGGGGCTGGCCACTCGCCAGCTGGTGCCATCCCCCAATCCACTGGCCAATCGGACTGCTAGTTGCCTCCCATAGAGGGAGGCCTAAGGCGTCAGTTGGACATCCCCCAAGGGCTCCTGGACTGTGAGAGGGAGCAGGCCGGGCTGAGGGACACCCCGCTCCAGTGCACGAATTTTCATGCCCGGGTCTCTAGTTTTGTTAATAAGTCAGAGATTCTCCCAAGAGGTCTGATTTCCTCTATCTGCCTTCCTTGAATTGCTCTTGATCTCTTGATCTTGATCTGTTGATTCTGAGGTAGCTAGATAAGATGACAGCTGAACCCCCAGCCTATATTTCAATATAAAATCTAGAGGTGTTTTGAATGAGGAAGGGAGGTGGCTCACAGGCCTGGTGGGTAGAGGAAGACTGGTGACTAGGCTCAGCTTAGAAATGAAGGAAGTGTGGTTCCAGAGGAGCCCCAGCTCACATCACCCAGCTAACAAGGCAGGTGTTTGTTCTCTTACAAGAACAGGCCTCATATAGAAATAGAAAGCAGTCCTTTCGCTCACCTTTGCCATTCTAGGGCTGGGATGTAATAGAGAAAAGAAACCTTTCAGATCTCACTTAAAAGAAAGTGAGAAAGCAAGGAATCCATCTCCCAATCCCCTTGAGCTTTCAACTCAGGCAAGGTGTGTGATCATTTGCAGAGGTGTGCAATCAGTTTAATAGAATCATAGAAAAGCTTGAATGAACAGGGAAAGGAACATATTAAAACAAACATAAGGTAGTAAAAAGAAAATTCATTCTGAGCTGTGGGTGGGTAACGCAGCGTTTAGGGCCTAGTTTTTATTGCATCCCAATGCTGTGAGCAGAGCAACTCAGAGGTAGGCCTGGTGATGACAATATCCATTAAAGTTAATTTCCTGGTAGAGGCCACTTAAATCTGATTGTTGTTTTAATTTGCTCCACTGCTAATTGCCTTCAGCTTAAATAGAAGAAGCTCTCTGCACCTCCCATGGCCAGCCCAGGCAGGCTCAGAGGAGTGATGTCTACAGGACCTTGACCATCCAGAGATGACCACCCAGCCATGCTCTCCGGGCAGGAGGCGATGTCTTTGTTTATCGCTGGAACCTAGATATTGCCTGATTTGGAAGATAAAGGTGCTCACTTTAAAAATTGACTAAGTGAGAAATCTCTTTCTGTTACTCAGCAAAGACCCGAATCTACACAGATCATAATGGAGAAAATGTGAGTCCAAGGCGTGTCCCAAGAGTTACTCTTGGGGTGAAGGCTAGGATTTCCAAATTCACAGACTCATTTTGTGTGTGTGTGGAAAAAGCTGATAGAAACATAGACTAAAGCATCCAAGCAGGAAAGAAAAATCTCCTCATCATAACAACAGATAAAACATTTATGAAATATCAGGTCCTGTTGGAAGTGTTTTACATACAGAAGTGTGTGAGGTAGGTTTTGCTGTTATCTGCATTTTTACAGATGAGGAAGCTGATGTGCAGAGCTAAGTTAAACTCACGGCCAGGATTTGAACGAAGGAAGCCTGCCACAGAAGCCAACTCTTTCCCACGAAGCCAGTGCTTTTCAAACTCTGATCACAGGCACCTCCGGACCTCAGTAAAAATGCACACTCCCAGGCCCGCCTGGACCTACTGAACTTTGGAGTGGGCCTCTCCTCTGAAGTTTGAGAACCACTGCACTGCCCCATGCTGCCTCTCCAGAATTTGTCCTTACGTTTCATAAATGTTTATTAGGTGCAAGCATCATGAGAGATACAGCTGAGACAAAAATGCCTCCCCTCCAGGAGCTTACAGATTAGAGATTAAGACAGACACTAAAGAAAATTATGTAACTTGTATACCAATCTCTGTTATCTCAGGTTGGCAGGTTATGGAAACAGTGGAAAAAATATATACTGACCATCAGCATTCTACCCGCCCTCCCCTCCCCCCCAGGGCAGATAAAGGAGTTCAGTCAATTACCACATGAGACACCACTGTTTCTAACTCAAAGGCAGGTTTAGAATTCAGATCTCTTGGTGCCTTACAGTAGTGCCTTTCTGCTGTACTATGCTGAGTGTGCTCTCCCGAGCTCCTTCATCCTGTGTCTTGTCAGGGGAGAAAAACAAACAAACAACAAAACATGAAATTTATAGACAGCTGACCTGAGGCCAAATCCCCTTCTCTGCCTTTAGAGATTGATTGATCGATTGTGATTGACATGGGGAGTTTGGTAGAGGCAGAGCCCAGTTACTTCCAACTCATGAAACCAAGAAAGACTTCACTCTAGAAAGAGATATGATATGAATGATGGGCTGGGTATCTCTGCTCTCGGACTCCAAAGCTGCCTGTTTGTCCCTGTTGTCAAGTTTGTCAAGAGGTGTTTCTCTCTTTCTCCCTGTGGCGTGCTGCTCAGCCAGCATCCTCAGAGGCAGAGTGAAGTTGTCAGGTGTTCTTCCGATGCAGAGCCACAGTGATGACTGTCACTGCCACAGCTAGTTCAAAGTTTTCTGTTTTAGGGAAAGCCAGCAAAACTCGGACTCCTAGGATCTTCCAGGTGTTGAAAAGTCAGAGAACGCCACTTTTGATCCTGTTCACTAAAAGTCAAGAGGTATTTGACTAGCAAGAGGCTGTGGCGATTTCACACAGGAGATGGGGGGGTGGGGGGCGGTCATCAGAGAGTAACAGTGACTGAGGAAGAGTGAGGCATACAGATTCTGGTTCGCTCACTTTCTAAAACCCTGGCACCAACAAGGAAGTAAGCAGAAGTTTGTTATTTGAAGAATTAACAACTCAGAAAGCCCACAGGTAACAGCCTCTCAGAAGCTCACTTGAAAGCTCTAAGTCTGGTTTAACTGGCAAATGTGACCCGTTCTGCTCTCCCCAGAGGAAGCTGGGCTGTGGATTCCAAGAAGTGGAAACACTGAAACTGGGGGCTCTGGAGGCAGGGTTGGGAACCTAATCGAGTGAGTTAAACACTGTAGACCTGTCCTCATTTAATCATCTATAAAACAGAGAAAAGAGTCATATCCCATAGGGCTGTTGGGAGGCTAAAAGGAGCTAGCATGTTGAAAGCACCTGGCAGGTGACTGTTTTAATGGTGGTGCGGTAGCAGCATCAAATCGAATCAGGACACAGGAACTTCCTAGTTGCCAGGCACTGATCTAAACACCTTGCAGGTATTAGTTTATTTAAACATCACTGTTACCAGATGAAGGTACAGTGTGTTAGACCTGGTTCACTCTGCCAACCAGGAAGATTAAAAAAGTATTGTTTTTAAGCAGAACCAGAAACATACTTGTATTTATACTATGAAAACAATGGTTTCAATTTTTAAAAGCTCAATATCTTTAAGGAAAGTTATTGCTCCAGAATGATGAATCGGGATGATCTATGGATTCAGGTGTTCCCAACATAGAACCATCCCCCTGGGGGCATAAACACACACCTATTTGAGAAGTGGGTCTCTGCCTTGTTCATTCATCTCACCTCTGCTGTTCGGGGGCCCTCATAGCTGACTGAGTGATGATGGGAAAGGAGTCAGGTGAGGGAGGGAGAAGCCCCATGACCTTGTCCCTTCCCTCTCTCCACATAGTGGGAGCTAGGGGCCCCAGAGTAATCTCCATTTCCTCCCTCCCACCCCCTGCCACTTTCAGACTCACCTTCCGCTTCAGCTCCCCAGCAGGGCAACACCAATGTGATAGGCAGAATAAGGCCCCCACCCCTGCAAAGATGACCACATTCTAAACCCCCAAATCTAAGCCTTACAAAGCAAAATTGCTTTTGCAAATATTTTTATATTAAGGACCTGAAGATGGGGAGATTATCCTGGATTATCTCTGTGGGCCCAGTGTAATACCAAGGGCCCTTAGAAAAGAAACGCAGCAAGGTCAGTGTGGGAGAACATGGGCCACAGAAACAGAGGTCACTCACAGTCACGCAGGAGCTGGAAAAGGCAATGCAACAGATTCTCCCCTAGAGCTGCCAAAGGGCACCAGCCCTGCCAATACCTTCATTTTAGTCCAATGAGACTGATTTGGGACTTGGGAATTCCAGAGCTGTAAGATAGTAAGTTTATGTTGTTTTAAGCTACTAGGTTTGCAGTAATTCGTTATAGTGACAATAGGAAACGGATAAACCAGGATCAAGTAAGACTTTCCGCTGAGGTAGGCGTGACTCTTCCTCAGGTCTTTTATGAGTAAAAGCCCATTGTTAGATTTTCTTTCTCTGTTGCCAAAGAAGGAGGCTGGTCACTCGTAGAAAGTTTCCAGATCCATCTTCCAAAGACTCCTGGGCGAGGACATGGGCATGAAGGAAAAGAAAGCGATGGTGGGGCCAGCTGCAGCTGGCCTGGGCCTACCTGTTGGACCCTATTTCCTAAAGGGACATTCAAGCCCATTGCTTTCCATGGTGGCTCAACAGAGGTCTCCATGTGGCTTGGGAAATCTTTCGCCTCTCCTTACCTCAGTGTCCACATTCACAAATACGGTTCATCTTTCCCTTTTCTTCAAAGGGATGCTGTGGGCATTGAATGACTTCATGTATGTAAAGTGCTCAGAGCAGTACCTGGCACATCTTAAGCTTTTATAAACGTTAGCTGTTGTTAATAGGCACTATGGAAGAAGTTGGGACAGGATTCATAGGGACCTAATATGTTTGGATCATGTTCAGTTCCATCAAGTTAAACGTAGTTCTGTCCAGCAGGGCTTCTCAGATTCTTTCCTGTGGTAATGTTCACTTTATACCCCCAAAGGGGTGGGGGGATGCAACAGTATTTCTCAAACTTATCTATAATAATAAAAGCGTAATGTGCAAATTTACCAAATGGCCGAACAGCGGAATGGCCATCCAGATGACCTGGACAACCTTTCAGACAAAGCCAGGCTGCGAGGGCCAAGGCAGCCAGGCTGTGAGGGCCTAGTCTTGCATGAATTTCATGCATCAGGCCTCTAGTTTAACCATAAAACCCTTTGTGATTTCAAACAATTTCAGCAGGTCTGATCTATTGGACCTAGTAGGGGAAATACTGCCCTGGAAAGTTACACCTGGAAGCCTTAGTTCACTTCTGCCCAAGTGTCTCTACCCCTGGCCCCAGAGCTGCCCCTGAGCTGCAGACTGGGGACCAGTGTCACCAGGGCAAGGAGAATTGTGTCCCTGGCATTCAGAGCTGAAAATCAGCCCTTCTTCCCACTCACAGTCTAGGCAGTGGTAGAGCTCTTAGCACTATCATGGTCACTGTAAGTCAGTCACATGAATTCCCTTGGCCACTGGGGACTTGCCCAAGAACCTGGCATTGTTTCTGCAACAAAACACGTGAGTCCCAACCAGGCAACCTAGAAGCAGCTTGTTCCATAGTCCACAGTTCAGGGATTAGTGGGTTCCGTTTCCCAGTAATGCTGTTAATTTGTGAGCAGGTAACCTAGACTTATACATCTAAATGGTTCTTATACTCCTTGAAGTAAGCCATTTTCAGAGGAATTCTGTGAGTACTTGATAGGATGGAAGTATAACATTCAGTTGTTTTTATTCTGGGGCATATGCTTGAAACAAAACAAAACACTGGTGTCAAAAAATAAAAACCACTAAGGTGCCATTACTTTACATAGGCACACCTTGTAGAAACATAGGAAATCTAATTTCGGGGGAATTTCATTTCAAGAAATCAGGCCTGGCTCACATAAAGATACCTTTCAAAATAGAAATATAACATGTTTAGTTAAGCTCAGGCTTTTGGGTTTTGTTTTGAAAGCTATAAAGAAGTAAACTGTAGCCCTCTTTATTTTTAGCAGACACCTCTAGAAAACCTTGAACAATGTTCTATTTATAAAACAAAAGGTCTGTTTTCTTGTAAATGTGTTTAGTCTTTTATTGGAGAAAGAGCAGGACCGGGTATCAGAAAAATGAAATGTTTCTTTTTCCAGATTTCTTGAATTCATCAACCGCTCTTTAAACACCGACAAAACGATTGACCTGGTTTTGTTTTCGACTAACGGGTGATCACCTAGAGGTTGATAAATTGTGCTCAATACTCTGAGTGGATTAGAACCGAATGAGTAAAATGCTGGCTGGGGGAGGGAGGGGAAGTGGAGTGGAATTTGAAATGAGAGTACAGTCTGGCTTTTGTAAGAGTTATGCTGTTGAGTGAGAGAGAGCAGACCTAAATAATTCTCCAGTTAAATTACTTCACTATCATGTTATATAGAATATTTATAATTTCATCATCCTTCAAGGCATAGAAAAAATGAAGAAGAAGCCATGGCTGAATAAATTCAATGGCTATAAAAGATTCTAAAGTGAAAAATAAGTGACTCAGTATAACTAGAAAGTAGCATTAGGAGCATCCCAATCCTTTATATTGAGCTCAGTTTCTAATCTTTATGATAGTAAAATCAGATCAGTATTAATTTAGTGCTTATTATGTGCCAAACCCCATGCAAAGAACTTTATATGGATGACTTTATTTAATTTTCTCAACAATGTATAAGTATCTAATCAACTATGAAGTAGATACCAGGATCATTTCCATTGTACAGATGGTCAAACTAAGACTCGAGAGGTACACCAGGAGGTGTTAGCACCAGTTCATACATGGGTCTGACTCCAGAGCCTCGCTCTTGGGGACCATTCAGTTCCTCTTTGAGCCAACAGTGCACATCTGCTCAGTGCCAGAGGCTCACTGTGGAGTCAGACACTGATTTCCATCTTGCCTTTTTTTTTTTTAAATAAAAATTTAAGGAAGCTTGG
>PVJC01008294.1:0-26119 GCA_004026665.1 Murina feae | reverse complement strand
ATAGTATCACACATCAGTCTGTGATAGCATGTTTTAATATAAATATAATAGAGATCACATACGTAACTTAAAATTTTCTGGTAGCCTAATTAAAAAGTAAAAACAAGTAAAATTAATTTCAATAATATACTTTAACCCACTTCTCCAAAACATTATCATTTAAATATACCATATATATATATATATCTATCTCAAGGTATTTTTACATTCTTTTCTTTTTGTAAGAAGCATCCAAAATGACATTTCACGTTTACAGTACATCGCAATTCACACTAAGCCATATTTTGAGTTCTGAGTAGTCACATATTTGGCAGCAAAGGCCCATGTGATAGGAAAGTATTTTTAAATGGTTTTTGTTGTTTAAAACCCCAACCTTAATCTGTTCTGCCCCATCCTAACCTCCAATCCCATTATTCCCTTGGGTACTTAACTCTAAACTCTCTTCTGTTTTTATCATTGTCAATATTTTCTTGACATCTCTTATGTATCAGGCACTGGCTTAGATCTTGGGGACCCACTATAAACAGGACATGGCTCCCAGTCTATTGGGCAAGGTAGGCATATTCATAACCCCACTTTTGCCTCAAATGCTTGTAGGAAATAAGACACACACACACACACACACACACACACACGTGCGTGCACAGGCCAGTAATAATGCAGGCTATGATAAATTTCACAAATGACAATTAAAGTGCTGAGGGCATTGGGAAAAGCTTCTTGGGGAGAAGAAGAGTTGAGCCTTGAGGGCTGAGTAGAATTTTAATGGGCAGAGAGAGCAGAACAATTTTGACTATCTCGTTATCCCAACCAGATGGCAGGTTGGTATGGTCTCTCATTGTATTCAGATCTCCCTGGAGGCCTTGCCAAAGCCTCGCAGGGGAAGGTGCTCAATAATGTCTGCTGAGCCCAATTAATAATACATGGTTGGCTGGCACACTGTCAGGGAGACACCAGGTCTGTCTGCTTGCTTTAACCTTTGAATTGAAGGGGCAGCTTCAGCTTTTCACTCATTCCTCTGATGGTGTGTACTGCCCTTGCGCCGTCACACTTCTCTCACTCTGCTAAATGGTCTGGACTGAAACTAGTCGTTTTGAGCCAAAATGGTAGATAAATGGGGCCAACAGTTTAACTTACATCTGACCTACTTGTCACTTATTCCAATCCTTCTGAGCTTTTCAAATGGCACAAACAGGCAACACGGGCAGCCAGTGTTGTGGGGATTAGAAGACACTCCAGCGGAAGGCAGGTTCCCTCTAGTTGCTACTCACACGCACGTGTTTGTTTGGGGACCTTGCAAGTTTCGTAGGAATTGGTACCCACTGCAGTTAAGGAAGCAGGAGATAAGAGAGCTTACTTGCTCTAGTTTATATAGCAAGTAAGTTGGAAGAGCCAGGTGCTATTCCCTTCTTCAAAACTGAATGCCATCCCATCACTTGTTGCTTTGAGACAGATTCAGCCACTTCTTCAGTACCCACATTCTAAATCTGAGAAATGGAGAGAAGGCACGCTTTTGTAGGGATAGAAAACAAAAACCAAAGAGTTGGTGATATTAATATTTATAATAGTAATATCCATAAGGATGATGACAATAAGAGCTGGTACCTGATTCTTAATAGAGGACAACCACTCTGCTAAATGCATTACATATATTATCACATTCAATTCTCACAACAAATCTGTGTGTCTGGTATTATCATCCCAACTTTAGAGAAGAGAAATCCGAGATCAGATGGAAAAGCTTGCCCGAGGTCACAATGTTGAGCAGATAACGGTCAGAATTTGAACCCAGACCTAACTTTTAAACTTTCACATGGAATCACTGAACTACAAAATTACGTTCATGTTGTCTCTGCTGTCAGTGACCTTGGGCAAGTTACTGAAATTCCTTTTTCTATATATTACTTTCTCTAAAATGAATACCTTGCCCACCACTTGGGTTTATTGTGAACTGGTAAATGTGAGATTGATTAGTCAAAAGGACTATCCAGGCATTCTCAAACTATGGCCGTGGGCCACATGTGGCCCACCAAGGACATTTATCTGGCCCACTGGGTGTTTTTGCCGCCGCTGCCTGTCCTGCTTAAAATAAGATATGTGCAGTGTGCATAGGAATTTGTTCATAGTGTTTTTTAAACTATAGTCCGGCCCTCCAACGGTCTGAGGGACAATGAACTGACCCCCTGTTTAAAAAGTTTGAGAACCCCTGGACTATGCAGTTATGTAATGTTATCCACATTCAAGCTGGAATTCCTCAGTAAAATGAGAGGTGAACCACCACAAGGGAGCCTGGCACACAGCAGGCGCTCAGTAAGTGTGTACTGAATACTTGAATGAACATGAGACCTTTGCTACTGAAGAAGCCCTTCTGCTCCCACAGATGGTGATGAGGAAGGTAAAGAAAAGGCAAGCTCCACATCATCTTCCTGAACAAAAGTGCCCCATATTCACCAATTTCCTCACCCCCAGGAGGAATTTGCTTTGCAGTCAGAGTCTAGTCTAAGCAGATAATGAATTCTCCAGATATCTCCCTGCACTCTCCACTTGCACTTGGCTGAATGGAGATTTATACACTGAATTTTTTTTCCCCTAAATGATATAAAGTCAGTATAGAAAATAGGCAAACAGAAAGGAGAAAGAGTCGTTCTTGATCCTTCTCCCACCCCTAAGATAACCATTCATTCAGCATGTTAGTCTGTTTCCTTTTCCCTAAGCATTTTTTGCAGACTTGAATTCGTACTGAAAAGCAAATTGATGCTTTGCTTTTCCATTGACCATCCAAGAATACACATTTCTGCATGTAAGTTATAAACTCTTCATGAACATTTTTAATTCAGTCCAAATCCTTAAGTGTCTGCTCTGTGCCCTGTGCCAGGGACACAGTAATGAAACAGACTGATGTCACTGAGCTTCCAGGCTTCCTTGTTATGTTTAATTAATAGCTACATAGTATTTTATTGTCCAGTCATCACTTATTCTCTTTGAATCTATTTTCCAAGTGGCAAACTTTCTTAACAGGATAATCCACCCCAGCTATATCTGTCTGGGGCCCTGGAATATGAAATAGTATAAAAGGAAACCAGCGTCAGAGATATAAATGTATGTGACAACACACACGCACACACAGACACACACACACAATCACATATTCTAAACTAAGTTACACATAATAAAATGTTGTTTTATTCTCCATTGGGGACTAAAGATTTCACCTGTCCATCAGTTTTTAAGAGGTCACTTTGTAATGACAAAATCTAGCTAATCCTGAACTCGCCTTCTCTCTCTCTCTCTCCCCCTCTCTCTCTTTCTCTTTCTTCCTCCCTCCCTCCCTTCCTCCCTCCTTCCCTCCCTCCCTCCCTCTCTTTTGGGAAATCTAAGTTAGAAAAACACTCTCTACCTGCTGCATTTCTGTGACATGTCTCCGAGGTGGGAAGCGGGGGGAGGGGGGGGTGAGGCAGCTGCAGGTGCTCTCTGCTGAGTTGCCTGAGTACTTGGCAAGCTTCCCGCCTCCTCCACTGTCCTCTTTGTGCTGTGCTTCCGAGCCAGCCAGGTGTGTGACACACGCTGCCCTCCAGGCTCCGTCTCATACTAGGATGTGGTTTTGGGTTCTGTGGTCCTGGTTTCAGCTGAAGAGCCTTATGAATGTATGTGCATGAGGAAATGAGAGAAGTCCTGCCAAATGTGCCATTGGTCACCTCCTGGCCTGGGGGACAGTCTGTACTTGGAATTGCTGGGTGAATTCTTAGATCATTCAAATGTTCCCCAAGTTCCTCTGAAATGAGGTTACTTGCAAGTAAAGGCCAGAGTTTAAAGATGTCTCTGTCCAGAGCAACTTTACCTATGACATGATGAGCTGTGGGTTTATCCCTGGAACTTAGTTCAACTCAAATACCACCCCGAGCCCATCTTCACTGGGCTTTCAACCTAGGAACTGCATACTTGATGAAGGAAAGGACTCAGGCTTAGCACCCGTGTCTGCCTTAGAGCCTGGCGCATCCCAGACCTTCAGAACCCTTAGCTGAGAAAATGAATGCTCTGTACCCAAGCAGAGGAACACTACTCATTCATAAAAAGGAATGCATTTCGAGCATATCCATGCAGCAGCCTGGGTAAGCCTTGAACACATTATAATAGGCGAAAATGAGCCAGACACCAAAGAACAACTATCGCATGGTTCGACTTAGGTGAGGTACCCAGCATAGTCACAGTGATAGAGACAGAATGTAGGATGCTGGTTCCAAGGTGCTGTGGGCAGAGGGTGATGGGGAGCTACCGCCTAAAGGACACAGAGCTTCTGTTTGGGATGGTGGAAATGGTTGCACAATGTTGTGAATGTACTTAATGCCACTGAGTTATACGTTTAAAAATGGTTAGAATGTGAAGTGTTGTGTTGTCTATATTAGACCGTAGTAAAAAATGATTGCAAAAGCAAAGGGAAACAGCAAATGCTGCTCTTCTGTTTCTGCTTCTCGCCATCCACTGAGCCTCCTCTTCTCTGTGGAACCCAGATGGTGGGTGCTGTGATGTCCCATTTGAGGAATTCTCCCCGCTGGGGCTTAGATATCAATATGCTTCCCATTTGAGAGCTGCTGCGTCAGAGCCCATCCTCTGCCCAGGCTCCCTGGCACTGGTCCCCTGGGTTCCTCAGCCACAAAACAGAGAGACACATCTGAAAGCACCAAAGCCTGTACGACACCGGCTTCACCTGCCCACCCAGACAGAAGTCCTGTGTGTCTGACCCTGCCCTGCTGTGTAATGGATGGACACAGTCTCCTCCCATCCCTGTGGGAAGGAAATGGACTGAAAATCTTCCTCTTCCTGCTACGAACTTGTTTATAAGATTAAAGGCAGGTATGCTTGGGAGGGCCAGGCGGGTGCTGTGATTTTTAATCATTCAGGGCACACCAAGTTCAAAAACAGGTCATAGTGATTTTCTCCGTTGGTTCCTGAGGCAAACTCTGCTGACATCATCTCCTTTCCAGCCGAGGGAAGGAAAATGGGCAGTAGAGGCTTAATTCTGACACTTGTTCCTTATTAGTCGCACAAAGGGGACACCGTTGGCGTGTTTGTAAAGCCGGAGTGCGGGCCGCCTCGGTTTATGAAGCCCCCGCTCATGGCTCATGGGCCTCAGGTGACTATCTTGGTTATGATTACTCCTGTCCTGTCCCGGCATGTGGACCACATTACTCACCCAGGCCTGCCCTTTATCAAAACAGTATCTGTTTTCATCCCAAGGCCCTCGTAATAAAGACCAAGATACAGAGTCAGAGCGAAGAGGAGCCAGCACTGCCTTTGGTGGCCGCTGAGCCTCCGTGGTTTGGGCCAGGCAGCTGCACAGGAGTATAAATCTCACTGCACAGGAGTGTAAATCTGAAGTTAAGTTGTGTCCTTCTCTCTCTCTCTCTCTCTCTCTCTCTCTCTCTCTCTCTCTTTGCACAAGGTGCAAAGTCCCTCCGTGGGCTAATGCAAGGCATCTATCCAGTTGCGTGGGAAAGTAAGTAACTTCCAGGCTGCCAAGTGGAGGGACCTGCGGGGGGAAGGCTGGCTCTCCAGAGCAAGCAGAGAAAAGAAGCAAGGAGGGGAAGGGACCAGGTGTCTGCCTTTCATCGGGTATTCAGGATGACGCATCTGGTGCCGAGGAATCTGCGCTTTCTAACGGATGGGAGGCTGTGCAGCCAGGGGAGGGCTGAGCTGTCAGGTGAGCTAGAGATCAAGAATTGTCATGACAGCCCCATGGCATGTGAGAGGCGCTGTGAAGTGCGGAGTGATTCTAACCAGCGGTGGTTAAATTAGCTCCTCTTGGACCTGGTGTGTTGTGCCCGCAGAGATGGGCCAATGGCACAGCAGCTGGGAATGCCAGGCCTGGAGCAGGTATCTGAAAGTGTATGTGGGGACTAACCAGCTCCCACATCCTGGGTTTTGTTTAGTGGAGGTGCCAGGTGGCGGTGATGTCATTAATAAGTAGCTTGTCAGTTCCTCAGGGAACCTCTCCGACCCCTCTCTTGTAATTATTCCAAGGACCCGAAGTAACCTTCTTCCTTGAACTTCCCCCATTTAAGATCCTGTCAAAACCTAACCACCTGTACTAGCAGCTAAGCAGCCTTGACTAACCGTTTTGCCCTGTGCTCACACATTCCAAGGGATTGTCTATGCAAGACTGAGCCAGGCGGCGGGCGAGGGAGTGCCTTTCTGAAAAACTTCCACTCAGAAGTGAACTGAGGAAGTGCCGTTTAATAAGTAATCAGCCGGAGGAAATCAGGCTCTATCTAGCCATCTAGTAATGCTTGCCTATTCATTGGGGACTTTTCGAAAGTCTGGAGGTGGAATGTCTCTGATTTTTGATGAGCCATAACTTGGGAAACTGTAGAGAGAAAAAGCAACATGAGCAACTCATGTGTGTATGCAAGTGTGTGTGTGTGTGTGTGTACCTGCAATCATACTGCTAATAGATACCGCATGCCAATTAAAAGGTGCACATTAGTGCTTTGTGCCAATCCTCTACCAAAAGTTTTACCCGAAAGTGTCTCACTTTATCCACATAGGCAGATAGTCTGCTCCTGTTTGAAAGATGAGTGACTCAGGCTCAGAGAAGCCAGTAAGCAGCACATGTGGGTCTTGAACATGGGTCTTTGGACTCCATGATCCATGCTCAGACCCACTGTCTCCAAAACAAGAATGGCTCACTTTTACAGAACCCTCTGGATCTCACACCGCTGATGGTATGCTCAAAACACCAGCTCTTGGGTCTGACAGGTGAGCCCTTGTATTTTCTCCTTCACAGCTTCCAGGCAGAATTCCAGTGGAGCCCCCTGGGTTCCAAGTCCTCATCGCTGCTGGAGGCACCTGGGAGGCTGTCTGAGCCAGAGTCCCGTGTCTCTGTGAGATAGCCTGCCCTGGACCCCTCTGTCCCTGGAGAAATTGTTGGCACTGATAAAACCAGGGCTGAACCCGAGCAGCCCACCTGAGCTGAGCAACTGCTCGCTTTCCTGTAGTATGCCCAGCCCCCACTGAAGCTGACAGGGGAGTAAACAGCCATTCACCCGTCCAAGCCTAGGATTTATGGTCTGGCACCTCCCTCCTGCCCACAGCACTGTGTACTGCAAACACAGATGACCTTTGCTGTGATTTCATCTCCACCTGCTTCCTCACGGAAAACCTGTTTTGTATTGACATCGTTGGAAACAAGTTCTGCCTCGGCGAACTCCCTCGGCGCCTGCTCCTGACTTTCAGCCTGGAGAGGCCAAGTGCCTCTCATTCCGAGAGCAAGAGGGAGGGCACCTTGAAAGCACCCCTGGCTTCCATCCATCCGACTCTTCCGTCCAATAGCTTCAGGCAGCTGCAGAGTTCCCCTTTCTTCCAGGCTTTTCTAGTCCCTCTCTAAGAGGGGATAGGTTGTGAGCTCCGACTGGCCCACCGGCAAAAAGGCGCTTTGTGGGACATTTTCTTACAAGTTGGCTCCCATGTGGTATTTGTTAGTCACCGCTAATTGTTATGTCCTTGGCTGAGGCAACAGCCATGGTTTCCTTGGATTCCTCCCTCCTCCTCCTCCCCGACCCCATCGCTACAGAACAAAACCCACTGGGGGGCTCTGGAGGTTGACTGCAATGCGACTGCAACACATGTTTGCCAGCGAACCCCCGATGGGCTCACTGCTGGGGTGTCATGGGCTGAAACTCAACTGCATAAAGCATCCTTCCTCGATGCTGACACATTCTGTCTGTACTCTGGGTGATTATGTAGCTATTTCTCCCACACTGGACTCCGTCCCATTCAGGCAATTTAGCTAATTCATTGAAAGCGACTCACAGCATTCACTCGGAACATGGATGGTCTGCGCAGAATTCTATACTGTTAGGATCTGGGCTCCTAGGAAAATCATGAAGGGCCAGGCTTTCCCAGCTGTGCTCAGAGGTGTCGGTCAGAAGGAGGAGGGGCCGAGTAAGCCAGCAGGTCCAGAGCTCCTTCCCAGTCCAGCAGCAGGAGTGCCCCTGCTGGTACCCTCTTTGGGTACAGGCTTCTGCAAAGAATGCCTGCAATCCTGAAAGCAATCCTGAAAACCAGTAATCAAACCCACCCGCTCATTCATGTCTCAGAAGAGGAAACGGGCCCACGGGGAATCCTTCTCTTATTTAAGGTCCACTTGAGTTAGTGAATTGACGCCAAAATGAGAAATAGCTCACGGGTCTCGCCGCTTCTGTATGCCCCATTTATTGTGCCAGGCTGAGATAACTCTGGAACCCATCCCTGGGCTGCTTTTCCCATTGCCTGGCCACCGTCTTGTGAAAAAGGCCTTACCTAAAGGATCTATCTAGAGCAAGGGTGGGGAATGTCCGGCCCAGGGCCTCTGTATTTGCTAAAGCATTAGGGTAAATTACTTCAACATTTGATCAAATATAGCAGCCTAGTTTTTAAGTTAATAACTTTGTATGGCCCTTAAATGATGTTATAAATATCCAAATGGCCCTTAGCAGTAAAAAGGTTCCCACCCCTGATCTAGAGGAACAAAAAACATCCCAGAAAAGCCACAGCAACATTGCTGAAGTCTCACTTTGTTTACGATGCCAGGACCTTCCGGGGTTGTACAGTGCACAGCCTGAGAGGCTATATGGGGCAGCCCTGTTTTTATTTTACGTGAGTGGTATCCTAACTGGAATTGGGCTACACGGTTTTATTTCAGCGTTGTGCAAGGAAAAAAGCACAGGCTTTCGAGCTAGCAGACCTGGGTTTAAATCCGTGCTTGCAAGTTACATGACATTACTAATCATCAGCTTTTCTTTTTCCATCTAAAAATAAAGCTGATAATACCTAGCTGAAGGATTGTTGTGAGAAATCGAATTTAATAGTCTATGCGAAACCCTATGGAAAGCATATCAGGGCCTTCATAAACGTTACCTTTCCTACTGCTTAACTCTCTGTTGCTCTCCTGCACATACACGTTTGAGTCCAAATAAAAGCCAGGCATTTCTGAAGTGTCCCCTTAACTTGGGAACTACTGGATTTTGTCACAAGCTTAACACTGTCACAAGTCACATGAAATTTGGGGCGTCTGTAGACCACGGGTCCGCCTTAATCTTCTGCAGTGCAGTTGTAAAACTGAGCATTTCCGGGGGGGGGATAGGGCTGCGGGTTTCTAAGAAAAAAATTCTGTGCGAGAAAACTGGAGAGACGGAAGAAATGAAGTCTTGTTTCTTTGAAGCTGGAAGCCCCTGGGATGTCATGGGGGTTCCGAGGCTGCCCGCAGTCAGGCCCTGTCAGCGAAGTCAGAGCCCCTCATTGTACCCACGACTTGGGTGTGCTTGGGACTCTTTCAAATCCTTCTTTATTTGCCATTCAGCCAGGAACCAGAGACCCAGAAGCTTGTTTTCAAAATCTAGGAAAACAGATGTTTTTGCTTATTTTTCTCTCTCATGGGCCAAAATGTTCACTGGAGTTTTCATGGGGTTCTGAACTTGCCTTTTTTCTTTTTCTTTTTACTTTTAAGACAAATCATGGAAAAGGGTCATTGTAAAATGCGGGGGGAGGGGGAAACTGGGAAAGCTTAGTTTCAGACCCTAATAAATGTGTCAGATTCTGAAGGCAGGGAGCCTTAGAAGACAAGAGAGAACGGGACGGACTCATCGAGCTCTGGAAGGATCTACCTGGCATCGTCCACGTGCCTGCGATGCCCGGTGCGTCCCTGGCGGACTGCGTCAGAAAGCCAGCACTGCCTTCTCCTTTGAGGAAACAGTCTGCGTTGCATCTAACTGAGCGAGACAGTGTGCCGGTGGGAGGGCTGCCTTGATTAAACGTACGCTGTGCAGCATGTTGAGGCCAGGACCGCTCACAGTCCCTGAACTGAATGGCCAGCTCAGACATTTTAGATACTATATTAGTTTTCTACTGTTGCTGTAGCACATCACCACAAATGTAGTGGCTTAAACACATATGGGGTCTGACGCGGTCTCGCTAGGCTGAAATCCAGGCGTCAGCAGGGTTGTGTTCCTTTCTGGAGGCTGCGTGAGAGAATCCCTTTTCTTTCCTTATCTTTTCCAGTTTCCAGAGGCTTCCCACATTCCTTGGCTTGTGCTCCTCTTCCTCCAGCCTCAAAGCCGGCAACAGTAGGTTGAGTCTTGCTTACCTGCATCTCTCAATCTCTTCCTGTTTCCCTCTTCCACTTTCAGGGAACCTTGTGGCTACACCAGGCCTCCTCGTAACCCCGGAAAATCGCCCTCACTTAGGGCTGATGAGCTCCTGAACTCCATGGCAACCAAAATTCCCCTTTGCCCTATAAGGTAGCATATTTTCAGGTTCCAAGAATTGGACATCAACATCTTGGGGATGGGGGGAGATCATTGCCTATTGTAGGCACGTGGGTTATTTCTGTATTAAATGCAATACGTATTAGGACTCCTTTGTATGCAGGAAGTAGGATCTAACTCAAGCTGATCAAAAAAGGAGGGGCAGGTTCTGGCTTAAGCACTTGGGAGGAACATGTGATTGCCTGGATCCTCATGTCTGTCCATCAGAGTCATCAAGGGGTTCTGTTTCTTGGCTTTCTTTGCAGTGGTTTGATTTTCAAGCCCAGGTTATCTGTGTGGTGGCTAAGACAGTTCCCAGGCAATTCGGGTGCCCTTACCAAAAGAGAGAAAAGAGCTGAACAGGAAAAATGATTGGTGCCCACTCCACCATCTTACTGCTGTCCACTCCACCATCTTACTGCTGAATTTCAGAACCATGCCATAGATATATTATTCCAGTTTAGAGCGCATTTGGCTTCAAGCAACAAAACAGTCAGCCTTGAAAGAATACAGAAAAGGCTGTCCCACAGCCAGAAAATTGTCAGTTAATTCCAGTAGTAAATAAACAGGAATTGCATGGTGGTTAAGAGTATGGGTTGTGGAACCAGTCTGCTTGGGTTTATGCCCAATCTATTGGTTGCGTTTACTTGAAATCTCTGGGTCTCCGTTTTCTCATCTGTAAAATGGAATTAATCATAGTACCCACATCATGAGCTTGTTGTGAGGTTTAAATATGTTACTACCAATAGAGTGCTTTATAGTACCTTGACATAAAATTCAAAAAATAATAGCTTTAATAATGATTATTATTATTGTTATTGTATTACTATTGTTATTACAAGTAAACTTCCTGAGCATGGCTTAGGAACTTGGAAAGCAGTTAGGAACCAAGTCAGATACCTCCTTGGTCTCTCTTTTTCTCAATGGGGCTACACAGTCTCTTATCTCTGGTACTTTGTCTGTCCAACCTCACCAAGGAACTGAGATCCTCACCTGTAATGTGGACTTTCACATGGCTTTCAGTTGCCTTTGACTACACAGGTCCACCACCAAATACATGCTGGGTCAGCGTTTCTGAGTTCAGAGTCTTGAGAGAATCTGATTGGTCCGGGCCGAGACTGGCTTTGAGTAAGAATGCACCTCGCGTTATTAGCTGTGACGGCCCAGGTGACTTTGTGCACAGGGTTTACCTCTTTCAGTAGGCATGGGAGAGGCAGCTTAAGTTGAAGGAGAAAAGGCTAAACCAGAAAATTGGCCAACTTGTCTTTTATATGTACGCTGTAGCAAATTGGAATTTTCCCACAGAACAAAAGAATCGGTTTCAAAAACGAATGGTTATAGCTAGAGGTTTGGGAATAGGACAGCATTGGGAGCTGCTTTGTTCTGATATCGTTTAGCCTGTGGAGGAAAATTGGTCATTCTCCTGTTATGATAAATGGTAGGGACATTTTCAGCTCCCGTTAGAAATGCTCATTGGATGGATAAAAATACATCCCTCCCCCCAATGGCATTGATCCTAGACCCTCATTTCTAGAGCACAAGTTCCTGAAGGGGATGGGGGTGGGGGGGCTGCTCCTACTCACTGTCAGGAGAGTAGATTCCAGAGTGTCCCCAAATACCTTCCCTTTAGTAACAGGAAGAAAATTCCACATTGGCCTTTTGTTCACTGTGTCCTTTCTCACCTCTCAGAGCCCCCATGTTTTTCCCAGCATTCTCAGTCCAAGGTGTTCCCCACATACAGCGGTTTCTGCCTTCAGAGCACTTGTCCTTCTCTCCAAGGACTTTAGTGAGCATCTTTCTGGGGGAAATGCTCCACAGTGATGGGGAAAAGAGGTACTGACGGATGGAATTTCTCAGCTCTGAGGCATTATAGGAAGGGTGGCAATGCTTCGGATCTGGGCGGAGCATCTTAGGAAGCTCTGAGGTTTGCGGGGAGACAAGGCATTGTTACAATTTTGATAGAAGTCTTCTGGGAAAGTCTCCACTGCAAAAGCGACTGCGCCTGTTTCTACTTGAACAATTCGCAGGCTCCACACTGGCTCTCAAATGGATTGGTTTTGAAGCAGTCAACAAAAAAGCGTCCTGCTGCCAGGGCCAACCATCAAAAAGAGAAAAGAGAGCTGGGGGAATGTGCGAGAGAGAACTATTGCAGGGCAGAAATGAGGCTCTGCTGGCCTGATACCATGTGCATTATCTCCCCAAAGGACCCCGTGGTTTAATGGATGGGGCTTTAACCTACCCAGAGGTCAGTCTCTGCTGGACAAATGGAACCTCATCCCCGAGGGCATCGACATTCTCATGACACATGGACCTCCTCTAGGTAAGTGAAGCAAAGGTTTTCCTTTTGTAGTACGAGACACCTTTTCCCCAAGCATAATGAATAAATGTTTCAGGGACATATACTGTTTCTTTTTTAAAAAGTGAATCCAAAAAGAAAAATGTGATGTCTTTAAAGAAACCCAGTATGATAATTAAACTCAGCAGTTGTGCTGGGCTTCAGGTATTCTTGAAATTAAATTTTTTGAATTAGTCAAGTCAGGGAAAATCAAATGAGTATGGAACGCCACCATCTTTAAGCTTGATAATTTATTTTAAGAACTGTATTCACTTCGGAGTAAGGGAATGGGGAATGGAAGGAAGATAGGGACTTCCCAATCACAGGGCTTTTGCATGGTAGTGAAATGAAGAAAACTTTTGTTTAAAGGAGCTCTTATTTTTTTTTCTATATTATAGTATAACCTGGGAAATCTTTAGTTTGCCATTGTGCTGATTATGTGAGAAAAGGATCCTTTTATTGTTTCTTTTAGCTAAGGTGTTAAATAAGGACTTACATTGAATTTTACTTACGGATACTCATCCTATATGGAGCCTGCATCCAGGTGTAGATTGCCAGGGTGCTTGCAGGCCACCTTTAGTTACCCAGATTATAGGTCAAAAGGTGGTCATTTGACTTATGTAATAATCCTCTAGTCATTCAGGAGCTTGTGAGTGGTTTAGTTTAGCCACACAGATTTTCCAAACATGACTACTACCTTGACACCCTACTCCCCATCTACTCAGTACCCTCCCTTGTCAAACTAAGCTGTGCTTCGGAAATTCAGGTGCTTCCCTTTTAGTAGGACAATTTTCTTTCTAAGTTGTGGTAAAACACACACACACACACACACACACACACACACACCCTCTTAACAAATGTGTAGGTGTACAAGAAAAATTTCCTCGATCACATTGATTTGGAAAGAGGAGGATGGGAAACACTTACTACAGAAATAAGTGATTTTACCAACTTTTCCCCTATTGTTTGGGGTTGTTATCCATGTCACTTTCTTCCTCTATGATCCCCCAAAATAAAAATCTAAGAGTCATCCCCTAATAGGAATTTAATCTTTGTGGATATTTTCGCCTCCGAGCCTCTGAGTGCTGCTTTCCCACCTTTACAGTTTTCTGTGCGTCACAAAGACACAGCAGTAGGGCGAACCAGGCCATGAGCTGGTGGCATATTTTAATGCTGGAAAAGCAAGAGAAGGGCTCCAGGTCTGTTGCAGAAGGGAGACCGTAGATTTGTACACTTCTGACGTTTTCAATGCTTCACAGTCACCACTCCCGTGCTTTTTCTCTGCTCCATATTACCCCATCCCATGGTTTAAAAATGTTTTAGTTATGCACAATCTTTATCAAGTCATAATTAATTCATTTCCATATTTTGCAACATTAAAGACTAACTACAGCATTAAGTTGCTAGTGAAATATTCTGAGTTACCCCATGAGATCCTCCAGCGATGGCATCCCAGCCACCTTGGTGCTTTCCCCAAGCAGCCTGGTTGGGTACAAGCATGATTCCCCATTGGCTGTTTACTGTAAGGGACTTGGGCATCCTCGGCATAGAAACATTTACATGCCTGAAGTATTTTTCGGAATATAACTGTGGACAGATGGAGTGAATCACAGACTTCATCAAGTCATTAATTTTGGTACAAAAGTAAGTGGTAATAACAGTGAGTCTGAATTCTAACCTCCTAAAAATCCAGATGTCCTTAAAAGGGAGGCTACCGTCTCTCTCTTTGTAGTAAAAATGAAGTGTCCAGAGAGTAGCTGCGCATAGAGTTGAGTTGAGTAAGCTCTGGAGTTCCAAAATAAAAGTACAGTGTTTGGGATTCTTATGCAAATGCTGGATAGGGAGGTAGGAGTGGGAGTTAGGCGTAAGGTGACCAGACGTCCCGCTTTTGAACAATTTGTCCCACGTCTCGCGGCATTTTAAAAAAGTCCTGATTACTCTTTGTAATATTTTAAGTAATAATAAAAATTAAAAAAAAGAAAAGAAAAAAAAAAAGACACCCCTCCCCCTCAGTCAGTGGTGTACTGCTTTAAATCTGGTCACCTTAGGTTAGGAGTTGACCTTGAAATTTTCCCTCCTTGGAAGGGAAACCACCACAACATAGGACTTTACTATTACGTTGTGAGCAAGATGTTTTCTCTGGATATTGTGTATGAAAGGAGATATTTACCCCCTTTAAGAAAAGCACGTCCACGAAGGAATAGGGAATATGCCAATTGCTGTGAACTAAGGACTTTTTCCTCTAATTAACAAAGTTTAAAACCCATGGTTGGATTTTTATGGGGTCCCCACTTTTATCTGATGTTCTTCCTAGACTCTCTGGCCATTGCCCACACTCCAGGGAACATGTCTTTACAGAGATGCTAAATCTTCATTTCCCCAGTCTCGCCAAAGTGGCATAAACTTGTCTGTCCCTTTGTGCTGGATCATTTCTAAATAATAGAAATCACCTAATGGAGGTATGGAATGGATTCCTACTGATTATGATTTAGCCTTTCATCCCACCTGCCTTCTTGATGCCCCATCCTGTTGAGGCATGTGGACCATAATCATTCAAAGAGCTGACTTTTGCTATAATTGATGTCAGTTTTTATGGATTTTCTGCATTAAGTGTAGAACTAAGTAGCTTTTACATAAAGATAGTCAATTAGCCCTGGCGCCCTGCATGCCACCACAAGGTCACCATTGTTGCCTATCATCAGAGAGGAGGCCGGAGGAGGAACTTGGCATTCTCAAGCTTTGGTCATCAGGAACCTCGAAGGGTTAAGAGTTGATGTAGCTAAAGAGAGCTAGGTATCTTGTGGCCAGTTTGCAGGCAGTGCCTCGCACATTGTCTTCTCTGAATTACCTTGGAAGTAAACTGCTAAAGTATAATAAAAATGGAAAGGAACTGAATTGGGAGAGAAAGAGATATTATGGGGCTGCCAGGAATAAATGTCATTGAGCTCATGAAGAAGATTTGAAACCCATGGCTGAATAAATCAAATCCCTCACAGGAAAAAAAAATTTTTTTAAAGTTAATTAACAGGAAGGGGAAAAAAAGCAAACCAAAAAAATTTTCAAGAACCTAAAGAAGACAAAGTGACGAGTGAAAAGTTCCTTAAAAGCCATTGTGAGCTTTAATGGGGAGTCTAGGATTACAGATAATGTAATAAACCTTCTGTGAGTTATGGCTTCCTGAAAGTCTAAATGAAGCCTTACCTGAAGAAAGAAAATTAAGAGTATTGATTGCATTTGCCCTTAGGTTTTCGAGACTGGGTTCCAAAGGAGCTTCAGAGAGTGGGCTGCGTGGAGCTCTTAAACACAGTGCAGAGGCGAGTCCGACCCAAGCTCCACGTGTTTGGTGGAATTCACGAAGGTAAGACCAGGAGAAGGAAGTTCGTGACATATTGTTCATTACCCATGATCTCCTTCCGCAGTGGGGACCTTGGCTGCCCTGGGAGTAACTGGAGCAGTGGTTTTCAAACTCTTTCTACCAGCGGAACCCTTTCATCAGCTAAAATGTTAGTTTGAACACGTGCACATAAGCTGATAAATATTTTATATGGAGCTGCTCTATTTTAAACAGAGTAGAGAGAAGAAACCAGGTCTGGCCCACCTTATAGAAAACCTAGACTTCTCCTAAACAACTTCTGGAGTTTCGGGGCTCTGATGACGAGTTGTTGATAACCAGTGCAGTAGAACAGCTGTGAAGAAATAAAGGAACAGCCTTTCTCTTCAAGGTTGTTAGACTAAATAACTCCCATGGCCTCTTCCTACTTTTAAATACTGTGTTTCATAGCAACTCAGGAAAACAAGACAGTCTTCAAAAACGAACCGGCATGACTCAGTGGTTGAGCATGGACCTATGAACCAGGAGGTCATGGTTCAATTCCTGGTCAAGGCACATGCCTGGGTTGTGGGCTCGACTCCCTGTCGGGGGCATGCAAGAGGCAGCCAATCAATGATTCTCTCTCATCACTGATGTTTCTATCTCTCAACATCTCCCTTCCTCTCTGAAATACACACACACACACACACACACACAACTTTGGACATGCAGAGAGAGTTGTATAACAGAAGTGGCAGGAACCAGTACATTTGCAAAGTAGACATTTTCTTGCTAACCTCAGAAAACCATTTCAGTCTTCTCAGAAATCGTTAGCACTATTAGCTCCGGCTGAGATTAAACAGAATAATTAAATCTCCCATAAATGGGAACTGGTCCAGTTGCCGTTTTCTGCCTTTCCGAGTAAGCTGGAGTCACGTTCACAGAACCTGAAAGTCTTCCAAGGACCTTCAGAGTTCTAGGTTTTGTTGTCCTCCATTTTGCAAACCAGTGGGAGCTGAGCCCTCTTTCGTGGGCCTTCGATTTTCTGGCCCTGCTGGACTCTCCCAGTTACACATGTCTGTGTGCAGTGGGTATATGTACTTAGGCAACCACCATATTCTCTCCATCTCCTGTGTATAGCTGTTCTCTAAAGTTATTCAGAAATCTGCATTTGAGGTGTTTAGGTCTGTGACCCGATGAAGCAAAACAAACAAACAAACAAAAAAACAGAAACATGTTTGCTTTTCAAAGCCCACAAATTTAGTAAGCAAGCTCCAAGGATAGGCCCCAGCTGAGTGGATGGAAAGCAGGGGTGCAACTCCCCAAGGGTGGGTGTCACCCTGCCCTGACCAAGCTGTCTTTCCTGAAAGGGAGCACCCCTCTCTCAGGCCTGATGCATGACATGGGGGTGGGGGAATGAGAGCTCATGTCTAAACAGCATTTCTAGGGGCAATGATCAGGTTGGAATTTCTGCAGCATGCCTATGGGTTTGCATTTCATCTTTTTTTTTTTTAATCATTTATTAGCTTTAAACTAGCCAGACAATTGAGGAATTCCACTGAAGTCCCAAAATAATAACCTTGCTTAAAAAGGAAGAGATCATATTCAAATAAACTTGTCTCGATTTTATTCGCTTAAGACAGCTGAAGAGGGCAGAGAGAGGGCAAATACCAGCCTCCTGATGGAGAGAGATAACAAGACTTTCTGACCCCAGAACTAAACAGTGCACAGTTTAAATGCCTCTTTTCTTTTCTTAAGAGAGTTTTCCATTGACCCTCATTAAGCTCTCCACAGGCTTTCCTGGAGAAATTGTAGCAATTTGGAAGGGGGAGAGGAAAAAAACCCTTTTCAGTTATTTCTGTAAGTCCCGGTCATTTTAATTTTTCATAGGCATATTTTTTAGCGCCGTGGAGCCTGATACCAACATAGAGTTATAAACTTCACTGCAGAGGCTCTAAGCAAACAAGGTATCCAGGGAAATGGGCACATTGGCAAACATGCCGAAACTTTCAACGCGTCAAACATCATAAAAGGATTTGTACATACCAAAGACCCAGGGAAAATGTCTCAGCTTTCTTCCAATAGGTCACCGGGGATTTACACTGCATATGGGAAGTGTTTTAGCTTAAGCCGGTGTCCAGGTGAGCTTAGGAACCAGTGTCCTAAGTGATGTTTCTCCACGTCACTTGGACCTTTGATTACTTGACTCTTTTGAAGGAAATGGAATTCAGACCAAAGCCCACACAGTTCAAGTAAGATATGATCACTTCTTGTTTTCTTCCATGGAGGCGGTGAAGATATCCTGTCATAGCCTCCTCTCGCAACACACCCTCCTCCTTCATTCGTCTGGAAGTCTAGTGGGGTGTGGGTGTGGGTGTCCCTGAGTTTATGTTACTCATTCTGTTCCCTAGAACTCAGCAGTTATTTAGCATAGGGCTTTGAAATGAAAATCTTATTTTAGAAAGAGGAGGGAAATTTTTATATTCTCCCTAGTAAAGGCATTATACAGCCTTTTTCTTGACAGATCTAGTATTTAAATAAAGAAAAATGAATCACTTCTCTTTAAAGTAGAGAATTCTCCTCTTAAAGAAAGTAGAATAAAATCTGGAGGCCATTTCTGAAAGCGGTTATGTCTGAGGAGGCTCCAGTGGATTTCATCTCACTTCCCACTGGCAGAGGTTTTTTTTGTTTTGTTGTTCTTGCCTGATGGCCCTGCATTGAGTCGCTATTATTTGTGTACATGGCAGTAAGCGTGCACTGTCTCCCCACAGGTTATGGCATCATGACCGACGGTTACACAACCTACATCAATGCCTCAACGTGTACAGTCAGCTTTCAACCGACCAACCCTCCAATTATATTTGACCTTCCAAACCCACAGAATTCCTGAAGCTCTGAATGCCCAACTGGAATGTGAGGGAAGGTCTATAAACTGCCACTTTTTCTAATTATAAATTTACATTCTCTGACTTGTTTATTTCCAAATGCTGTGAGTTCTTTTTGTAAATTGCTGGAACAACAACAACAACAAAATGATGCTAAAGGTTGTGCTTCTTCTTTATTATTATTATTATTTTTATTTTTAAATGGGGTATCCATTTGAAATCAGAGGAGCATTGTGAATTTGTAAAATGACTTCTGTTTTCTCAAAGGCCACGCCATTGTAAATTGTTAGTGTTAGCCAAAGGACAGCCAAGCTTTCTTTTTAAAAGGTGATAAAAGTCTTATTTTAATATGCTTTAAGCTGGAAGAAAAAAGAAAACAGGTAGGCAGTGTTTTAAAAACCAACCAGATTTGCACAACTGCTTAAGAGTATTGTTTGAACTGTTTTACTTTTTTTGATGTTTTGTTGCTATTGTTTTCTTGGTCATGCTTCTTTTCTGCAGATGGGGCCCAGATTTTGGGGAATTTTTTCAATGAAAGTCGGTGTGGAAATAGACTTCCCCTCGCACTCTCACTCTAAAGAAAGTTGTGTGAAGGGAAGAAAACAGCCCACATTTTAAAGGATGGCTTAGCTAGTAAGATCCATGCTGTGGTTATGCAAGGTCTCCTTGTTTGTTGCTTTTAAATTATTTTAGCTTTAAAAATATGGAAATGGAATCTGTCAAGAGCAGGTATTTCATGCAGTACAAAAAAAGAGAGTGTGCAAGACTCCTTTTTAATATGGGTTTATATATATAAGTATTTTTTGTGTATTATGACTAAGTTAGGAGTTTACTATTGCCAAGGATGGTAGAGCTGCAAGGGATGCTGTATAGCAGGGCATCCGGAGGCTGAGGAGCTCACACACTTTCTCAGAACTCAAGGTCTTAAAGAGCTTGAGTCAAATCTAGGTACAGTTACAGGCTTGTATAGACTTAAATGGATGCAATGGAAGCTAACGAAACTAAGGCTTAGTTGTCCTTTATATTTAAATACCCTGAATTGTCTTCTTACTTCCTCTCCCTCCCCCCATTTTGCACTGTGTGTCGATGCAATCTTCGCTAGCACAAAATATTGTCGCTAATAGTCATTTCTGTTTTCCCATTGTAAATGCTGTTGAGCTTTATTCTATTTTATGTTACCTTGTTAATGAAATTTAGGAAAGCAGCTGTTTCTTTAAATTTATTGTGATATTCTATATCTAGCGGCCTTTATATGCAAATAAAATTGCAAGATTTTTAAAACTGTGCTGCTTGGAGGGTTGGCTGGTGGGAGGATGGTGATTGAACCCTATGGAAGGGGGGAAGGGGTCATTCATATGCAACATCAGTGCTCCTTTTTAAAAGAATTAGAATCAGTGACATTTTTTTCTAATTTTCAATAAATTTTTATTACCCACCATTCACGGGCTGGCAGGTAGATCGATAAAGCACTCAGTGTACTCTCTCCTTCCATCACGCTGTCATCTATCTTGCCATAGGTTTCAGAGGATGAAGATTTCTCTTTGGCCATTGTCATTTCTGTGGGAGCAGAGTGACCATGCAGTGAAGTCTGGAGCTTGCACTGTGCATGGGAGTGGTCGTGATAAAACAAACCAGGGGGTAATAGAATAACCGCTGCACATTCCCATTTGTCCCCAGGAGCAGTCAGTTGTCATCTCCCTGTCACCATTTTTTTTAATGATGTGTGCCACTAAGATGCTGCAGCAGCCAGGAGGCGGCAGGAGGTGGGGTAGGGAAAATAGTGTTATCTCTTTTTTTATTTTCTCTCAAGAGCCATTGAAGAGGAGCAACATGATTTCGAATCTCCAATAGATCCCCAAAGTCTACGTTCCAGTGCATGTGGAGCTGCATTCATTCACACCTCCCATCCTTCCCACCCACTGGAGATTCTCTGGGGTAATTTCAGAAAAACAATTCTTGATTTCAATACCCAGAATAGAAAGAATATTCTAGGCCAGAAGTCCAGCTCAGACTCACATAGAGTCATCTCGGGCCATCATAGTTGTCTCAGTTCCACTGAGAGCCTGCAGTGGACACTGTCTGAGCCAGCAGAGCAGACACCCCAGCTTCCCACCCCAGAGGTGGTTCACAGCCACAGTAAGCAGCTAAGGCATTCAGTGACCAGTGAATCCTCCTCTGACCTGCTCCATCAGCAGAAGAGGGTGTGACTTCAGGCCCTTTCTAGGAGTGAGAGGTGGGCTGAGTAGATTATTTCATCCAGTCACTGTACCAAGGAGCTAGGCTCAGACTTCTGGAAAAGCAGGCTTTCCAGAAACAGGGTGCTGATCATGATGACAGGTGTGCATGCATAGCCCTTGAAAGCAGGCCTGGACACAAACTAATTAAGCTTAGCACTTACTAAAATTGCTTTTAACTGTGTGGGGGCAGGAAGCAGCCAACCTCCAGGATCTACAGGCTCAGGGACAGAGCTTCCTTCAGCCGCTGCAGGTTCACCACTTCCTAGGCACCAACAGCCTCCAGCAGGGCCAGAAGGAATGTCCAAAGGCCGGAGGCTGTCTCCGCTGGGCCTTGGAACAAGGAAACCGTAGAAATGGCTTGGACAGACTTTCTATCTTTCCATTACCAGGAACTCGGCTGAGCAGGCCTCTGATTTTGTTGCTAATCCTCACAAAACCCTGGGAGAGGTTACCTAAGCCTCCCTTTATAGATGGGAAACTTACGCTCCAAAAAGTTGAATAATTTTTTCTCGGAACGCAGAACGTTCAAAACCAGGTCTGTCTGACTCCGTAATTCATGCCCTTTTCATCACCCTGCCCTTGAAGCAGAAATCAGAGCTGATAGAACACTGGGGATATTTCCTATCGACATATCTCTGTGATAATAGCACAGCCAACCACCTCCTCCCTGCCTGCAGCAGAGCCCAGCGGCTGAGAGCACAGAGCCTAGAGCCAGGTGCCTGCGAGTTCTGACTCCACCTCCAACCAGCACCCTGCTGCTTGGGCCAGGTATGTACAGTCTCAAGGGTGATGATGAAGTTGCTGTAACTTGTGATATGAGTTAATGTTTGGAGATCACTGCCCAGGATCCAGGAATGGTGCGTGTGTGTTTATGAAATGAGGTGCCCCAATCTGCCTCGGGATTCTCCAGGCAGGACCTGTCTGTTGACTCTTCACCCTCAAGAGCACAGTGGCACTATTTCTGAGAAAATGTGTTTGTTTGCATTCCTTGGAAACGATACTTAACCTCCCTTCATAAGAATATGAAGAACCCCAAGGACATTTGCAAGAGGCAGATAAGAGGGCCTGCCTTTTCAGTTTGAGTATCATAGTCTGCAAAATCCCTTCTAATCTCTGAATAGGAAGGGACCTGTCTTCTCTCATGTTGCTTTAAGTGGCACCCGTGGATCTCAGCATCTCTCTCCCCTTCGAGACATCTCGCCATCTCCTGCAAGCTCAATTAGTGAAGTTTTTTCTCCCGATCTCCTTTTGTCTTGTAAAGTTGTTGGGTGTTGGGAGTCGCTGAAATCCCTTTAAGAGGCAGGTTACTGTTCATTCCGGCAGGTGGCCAGCATTAAGCCTGCCTCCATCTCCATCGCTTAAGTAAATAAATACCGTGACCTAGGTCCTAAGTAGGGAGAAACAGAAGCTTGGAGGCTTTGAGATTTGTCAGTTGCAGATAAAACACCTGCTGTGCCCAGAATACTGCTCCCCTTCCCAAACCCTTGTCCTGCAAGGACATGCTGCTTTGACAGAGTCCACAGCCATATATCATTTTGGTTTCCCAGTATCTTTCATGCCCTATTCTCACTTTCCTAAAAGTTTTGGGCACAGTTTGTTGAATTATTAAACTGGTGTGAGTTAAATTGTACTTTGTCTTGAAAATTTGACTGTGGGCTGAGGCATTTGAGAACACTGCTTAGCAGGGGGTAGAGGGCCCATGTGTTGAGGGTTCCAGGACTCAACAGTCTTTGCTTTTCTGAACCTAAATGGGTGGTTTCACAGGCGGCTTCAGGCTCATTTCTGCATGTCAACTTCTTAGGGCAGTAGCAGGATCACTGCATGCGTGCTCACTCTTCCAGAAGTTCAACACTATTGTCTCTTCCTTTTGAGGATTTCACCTCTACTTCTCTCTTTCTCTGTCCTGTCTTTCCACAGAAGAGAAAACCTCTGATTCAAAAGCCCTTCTGAGAAGGCTTCCTTTTTCCCAGTGCCCGTATGAAGTCAGCCTCTGCAGCTCATGAGAAGTTCAGAGAGGGTCAGTGGCACCACCATGGTCACACAGCAAATCAAAGAAATAGCCCCACATTGGCATTGTTTATCGTGAACTGCTTTCTCAGCTTGTCATTCAGGGATAACTGGGTGGAGAGCTCAGTTTGACCGGATATAATGTGATTTTATAGCAGAGACCAAGCCACTTATTATTTAAAAGAAACCTTAGAATCTGACCTCTGAGTGTTCCTGTCCACCAGTCCATCTACAACAACTCTGATGGGCACCCAGCTCCTCCTCCTGAAAGAGAGATGGATGCATGGTTTCGCCTTGTCTAACTCTGAACTTGGACAGCTCTTTGTCATGTGTTTTAACATGCATGTATATGTCCAGTCTGGAAGGCACTGGGTGTTGTAAGAGCACCCAGCATTGGAATCAGGCATGCTTGTTTGCAAATCTCAGTTATGCCATCTGGATACCTTGGATGTGCTGCTTTGTTTCTCTCGGCCTCTGACTCCACACCTATAGAATGGTAATAATTCCTACTTCACAATGGATGTCAGAGTTGATATGATAATAGGGTCCTGGGCCCACTGAGCTATTAAATAAATGAAAGGTTTTATTACATTGTCAATCATAATATCTTTTAAAAAAAAACAGCAAAAAGAAGCCTTTAGCTTATTTTTCTGTGTTAGTGCCCTTCACTAGACAAAGTGAATTCCTCAAACTAGACTGAGTCAGGGTAATGGAGCTGCAAACTCAAGGCAAACATAAAGTGAACTCTTTAAATTCCTCTCTCTCTCTCTCTCTCTCTCTCTCTCTCTCTCTCTCAACTACCCAACAAAACATTGTGGTGTGTTCTCCTCAACTCCTTCTCGCTTCCTTCCTGAATTAGGGATGCCTTACAAGACAAAGATCTTGAGGTAAGTGGCCTTTTAGATCTGAGAGCATCTATATCTGGGTAATGGTGAGAGTGAGAAATGCGTTTCCATTAGGAAGCACAGCCACAGTGGTACTAAAAGCATGGGCAGACTAAACACATGGAGGCAGAGGGCCTGTGCCCATCAATCAGCTTTGATTTTTATAAAGCCACAGCTACCATGAGGTGCATCCAAATGCTCTCAGAGCCTGCTTACCAAGGGAAGGGCCTGAGATTTCACAGCCCATTTCGGTCCTGACCTTAGTGGCTGACCTTGGCAATAGGTTGAGCTTCGCAGTAGAAGCTCCTGAAATAGCAAAGGACTTGGAACCCAGTGCTCCACGCTTGGGCTCACTAACATGCCCTTTCACACACCAGCTATAATGCTTAGTTAACAACAATCTTAAAAGGACTGATACTTTCTAGAAGCCTTCCCTGAATTCCCCTGTCCATACCCAGAACAGCATCCTCTGATACCCTCCTGGCCCCTCCCCCCACAATACACCTGCCACCCTTCCCCGCCCACAGTACTTCCACCTGCGCCAGGTTCTGATTGTTGCTGGGTGCCTGAGCTCCCTGAAGTCAGAGCAGTGACCAGGTCTTCTGTCTCTGCACTGCCAGCACGTAGGTCTAAAGAAATGCTTTCTTAATGAATTAATCAGCATTTGCCAGACAATAGCCAGGTGTGTGAGAAAAACAGAAGTTAATGACAGATAAAAATCAACAAATATTTACTGAACACTATAAGCCCAGTGCTGTGCTAGTAATAAGCTTTATTTGTAAGACCCAGGTTTTGCCAAGAAAGGTTTTCATAATTTGGTGAAGAAACAAAATATTGACATACGAAGCTAAATAGCAATGAGATTTAAATGCTAGTTCAAGAGGGCAATAAAAGAAAGTCCTGGTCTGTGGTACACAGGTTTTTCCAGTTATGTGAGGGGCCATCATCGTAGAGAAGTGCGGGCTGGGGGTATAAGTCTCAGACAAGCACGGGCAGCTAACCTAGGAAATGGATCCTGGGTGACAATGATAACATCAGTCCATGCCGCCTCATTCCTGCCCGAGGAAACCGGTCTGACCGGTGGCAATTTCAAGTGTGTCACGTAGCTGGTTTGTTTTCTTAATTTACTCTATGAAATGGTTTTCTCTAATGGCATGCCATTGACGAAATGCACCGTAATGTCTCCATCCATCACCTCCAAATGCTTTTGCATGCATCAGTTGTTGACTTGTTTTCTCCTGTTCAGCACATAAATGAGAGGAGTGATTTATCCAAGGCCACCAGTTACTCTGATGTGGAATCTGAAATAGCTCCCTGGAGAAATACTGCCCTGAGCACGTGTTTCTTTATACTGTTTTGAACCTGTATTGAAGGGTGACTTTGGCCTGGGCTGCATTGATATCCTGCTTGACCAGTGTTTCCTGGGGAGTAGGTCCATTGTCATTGGGGTCTGTAACTCTCAGATACAAGAGCTTGTATTCCTGTAGATATGGCGATTGGAGTTGGACTGAGGTGTGAAAACCAGGGTTTCGGCCTTTGATGCTGTGTGTGTGGGCATTTGACAAGTAAGGAGATTCTCACATGAGCTCTCTTGAACTCACACACACCAGGAACAGAAAGGGTATTACATGTATAGTGCAGTTTCCTTCTTTCAATTTATTCCACTTCCTTGAACTCTATCTCCCATGCTAGATATCTGACTCCACCCCCTCCTCGGTTTTGCATAGATCAGTAGATCAGAAATAGAAGGTAAATCCTGTATAATAAAGAGGGGATATGCAAATTGACTGTCACTCTGGTCAATTTGCACCCACAACTGAGGCTAAGTTCCCATAACGAGCCTTAAGGAGCAATCAGCAGGGACCTGAGGCTGCGCACCCACCCACCTCCTGCATGGGGCTTGACAGGGGACCTCACGTCGTGCCTTCCACCCACAGGGCTTGATAGGAGACCTCAGGCTGCTCCCCCCACCCTGGCACCAGGCCAGAGGAACTCAGGCTGCACCCTCTTCCCTGGTGCCAGGCCAGGGGACCTCAGGCCATGCCCCCTGCCCTGGCCCCAGGCCAGGGGACCTGAGGCTGTGCCCCCCCCCCATCCAGCAAGACTTGATGGGGGCCCTCAAGGTGTACCCTCCACCCTGGTGCTGGGTCAGGGGACCTCAAGCCATACCACCCACCCTAGCAC
>PVJC01008293.1:6148-49021 GCA_004026665.1 Murina feae | reverse complement strand
CTTGGCAGCTCCCCAGACCCCTTGGCAGCACCGGGAAGTGGGAAAGGAAGGCAGCAGGGGACGGGTGAGTGGGAAAGAGTTGGTGGCCTGCTTGGTGGCTTCCCAGGTCCCTTCCGGTGATCAGGGAGCAGGAAAAGGCTGGCCTGACCACGAGGCGGGGTTTTCCCTGCTTTCTGGTGGCTGGAGGAAGATGGGCAGTAGGCAAGTTTGGGAGGCAGGCAGCACCCAGCCCTGGTCACAGCTCAAAAAAGAGAACAACATGCAGGAGTGGGCAAGAGTCTGAGAGATCAACATAGAGGAGGTGCCTGCTCCAAGCCTCCATGGTGTGCCTGGGGCAGGCCCCCAGCAGGTAGACACACACAGGAGGACTGCTCCGAGCCTCTGATGCGGCTGGGGGCAGGTCCCCAGTGGTGACACACACACATACACACACACACACACACAAAAGGCACCTGGCAGACTGGGGCCATCATAGGACATCCACTGAAGGGTCCCAGACTGTGAGAGGGCACAGGCTGGGCTGAGAGACTCCTTCCACCCCAAGTGCACACATTTTTGTGCACCGGGCCCCTAGTCCTATCTAATAAAAGCGTAATATGCTAATTAGACCAGACAGCCAAACAACCTTCAGGATGGCATTCCAGATAATCTTCCAGCTGAAGCTGGTCTGCAAGGGCCAAGGTAAGCCACCGAGGCTACAAGGGCCTTGTGTGAATTTCATGCATCAGGCCTCTAGCTGCATCATAAGTGTGAATAAAGGATTTGCACCTTAGGGAAATCAGTGTCTTTCTGAGACATAGTGAGACAGTGAAAGAGAGAGGGTGGGGGAGGAGAGAGAGAGAGAGAGAAAGAGAGGGAGAGAGGTGAGGGGTGGAGAGGGAATTTTTAAATTATGTTTCTCAAAAATATATCATTTTGAATTTTCCTTTATTCTGAAACTAAAACATAAATTTACACCCTCATCATTTTCTTTTTATTAGCCCCCACTAGTGTCTTTCTGCCAACAGAGTGTTTCCTATCCAGCCCATTCCTCAGAACTTTATTTTTTTATTTTTTCAAGAGCTCAGATATAGAACACCTGTCTCCAACCTCGCGATACTTGACCTCTTAACATTATTTTATTTTTTACTTCTTGGTGAAGAAATTGACCAAAGAACACATATGCATAGCCCTTGGAGCAATGGCCAGGCAGGTGGGGTTGCTGGTTGCAAGTGAACAAAGTAGACGGGAGGGGAAGGGGTCACCTGTAATAGTGCCTACAACACAAACGAAGTAAAAAAAAAATTAAGCTAGAGAGAATAACTTTAGAGCATTGTGAGATGAGGAAACATGGTAAAAGCAGAGATAGTTGATTTCTTAAACCAGGATTCTTAGCCTCTAACCTAAACAACCTCTAGGAAGGGACTAGAAAGATAACCAAAAGTATCTTCTTTCTTTAATGCTCATACTTTTCTTTGGACTTCTATTTTATTCTCCTCTCCCTTTTTTGAAGGACATATAAAATAATCTCCTCTTCTCTACAGCTACTCTTAAAACAATAAATTTTCATGTTTGTACCATTACTTTTGTGGACAAAGACTTTCATTAGACTTGGAATAACAGCATTGATTCTGTCGAGGCCGAAGAGCAGTGAGTGAAAGAGAGAGAATTAATCTAAGAAAGATTATTGGAAATAATATCATTATTAAGAATATGTAACAAAATACCTCATGATTCATTAAAAAAAACTGAAAATGCCACACGTAAGATACTATTACAACTCTAGGTATTTGCAATAGAGAAATTCTCAAATATATTCCAAGGAATAATATACCTACCTCAGTGTTGCAGCATCCTCTTAAATTGAAACATTTGGAAACATCTTAAATGTTCTCCAACAGGAAAATGAATAGATGTATGTTGTGGAATACTAATCAGCAGGTAAAATAAATGAACTAGAACTACATACAACAACATGGACATTTCTCAGAAACAGTATTAAAGTAAGAAAAGACATGGCTAATAATGATGTCTGCAAGTATGATACCATCTAAATAAAATTTACAAACACACATGCACATTGAAGGGAAAAAACAGTGGAAGCTGTTTATGGATATATATAATAACATGTAAAAATGAAAATAAAAATTACTTTCAAAAAATATTTTCTGAGAAAACATTCTCTTAATAAAAAATCTGCTCTCTACCCTTCTTTTCCAACTGTGTTCTCACCACTCATGCATTATTCACACACAGTTTTCTGGTCTCTAAACAGGTTATGATTTTTATACTTTTATGTTTTTACTACTTGTTTTTCTTTTCTTTTATAGCTGGATAATGTCAAGCTGTCTTTCAAATGGTAAATTTTTAAAAGTCTTCCCTAACCTTTCTTTGACTTCACTTCCCTATGTTATTAAAAAAAATTTTACTTACTATATTAAGGGATTTACCTTATTGTACTAAACTGCAAAGTGTCTTGAAATTCAAAGGGGGATCATCTATTAGAAGGTCTAATAATAATAATAATAATAATAATAATAATAATAACCAAACCAAGTCAGCTGAGGCAAGGATGTGGAAGAAATGGAAGTCCCATGTACTGTGAGAATAGAAATAGTATAACCACTCTGGAAAATAGTTTGGCAATTTCTTAAATAGTTAAACATGTAATTCTGAGTGAATAGGCCATTTCACTTCTAGTTAGTTACTCAAGCATATGGTCATAATAGCTTTATTTAATAGCTCAAAACCAGAAATAATCCAAATTTCCATCAACAGGTGATGGGTAAACAAACGATGGCATGTCCCCATAATGGAATAGTACTTAGAGCAATACATAGAGGAAACTATGGAAAATGCAAAATGTGAATGAATCTCAAAATGATTATGCAAAGTGAAAGAAAACAAAAAACAAATACATGCTTTATCAATTAATTTTTAATTTTATGTTGTAACATAATATCATCATTTTCTTCTGATTAGCCTCCTAATTGTCTCTATAGTGACAGAAAGTAGCTTTGTGGTTACGGGAGTTGGGGTGGAATGAGTATTGGAGAGTTGAGGAAAGAAACAGGAGGGAATGCTTGCAAAGGGAATTGAGGAAAGAAACATCTGAAGGTGATGGATATGTTCACTATCATAATTTTGGTGATGATTTCATGTGCATAAATATATGTAAAAGCATCAAATCATATGTTTTAAATATGTGCAGATTTTTGCTGAGTCAATTATATATCAATTTTTAAAAAAGAAAAACTAAGTCAAAATAATGATGAAAAGACATTTACAAGTAATTTGCAACATAGATGTTACTGGTTTTCTTGGTGCATAACTGGAGAAGTATATATATTTATTGACATTTGAAATTACATATTTTTCTTTTTCAAGACTGATGGAATTATTGATTTGAAATACTATAATGTCAAACAACATCCTAGTGTATTAAAATATAGTTTACTGTGGAGTAATTGGAGGAACAACTGAATTTAGCATGATTCTCATAATTCTGTCAAGGTCACTATGTGGTCTCTAGGCAGGTAATTAAAACTACTGGGGTGTCAGCACTTCATTTTTAAAGTAAGGCTGCTGGTGTACAGTGAATACAGTTCAACACATATTAAGGGAACTTTTGTGAAAACACATGGGAAAGATGTTAGTGGTGCAAATGTCAAAGGTTTAACTGAGGTACATGAAAATTTTCAGGTGTTTATTTGAGCAAAAATTAATTCAAATCAGGCAGCACCGAACTCAGAGTGATTAAGCGCACACTCCTTTGGCAGGAGCTGGGGAAAGGCTTTGGTGGAGCATCGTTGGCTCCTATGCTCAGAGCTTCCTAGGTGACATCTGCAATTGGTCTCCATACAAGGAGGGCTAGGAGAGACTGAAGAAAAAGGCAGACCTCTCCAGATTGGTAGGTGGCAGTTTCAAAAAGCAAGGGAACTTATGTATAGGAGGCTTGTCGCAGATGCCACAAGATGAGTGGATCTCTGCAGCTGCCCACCAGAATCGTGAAAATTTACTAGTATTTACTATTAACAGGGTTCAGTCATTTATACCATCCAGGTGGTCTCAACAACACATTGTACTCTCAAGGTTGTGACCCTGAAAAAAACTCTGGCTGTGGGAAGAGTGTACATTCCAAGGACTGAGGGGGAGATATGCCGCCTCCCATTGCTGGGCTCCAGCCCCCAGGTCAACCTAAGGTCGCATCCTTTCCATGACTTCCTTCAGCAAGCAGCTGTAGAAGCAAAGCAAGAAAATCATTTGATTGTCCAGAGCTTAAGTGGTTGCCTTGTGAGGGAAAGTCTAGTAGGCTGCCTGTGGTTAGTTGTTCTCAGACTTTGTTTTCTCCCATACAAGTGCATTTACAGAACTGGCTCTGCTTCAGTTTTCTATTTATATCTGTAGGCTACCAAAGCATTAGAGCCACTTCTGTCTAATGGTCTATGTGTTTAATTACATTAATGGTAAATAATACTCACAAACTCCCAAGCAGTTTAAATCCTGGAAGAGAAATGAGGTCATGCACAAATAATTTTTAAAGAAATGCTAGGTTCAAGTGGGATGTAGTATAGGCAGGTTGAAAGCCAAGTGCTCTGAGAGGACAGTGAGGGCCCTTCTGACTGAAGACAGTAAAATTTTGGAAAAATATCCCACTGGAGACACTCCTGAAGATGGGTGAACTTCCAATAAGGTGGAATTGTGCTATTGTGACAACAGTCTAAATATTATTGGACCAAACAGAGATGGGAAGAAAGTTAATTCAAAGAGTGACTTGACAACAGTATACAGAAAAAAGAGACTGATATTGACTAGAGAAAGCTATTTCTTTAATATATATATTAAATACCTATATTTATATAGTTGATAGTATTATAGATGTCTCCCATTATACGCCCCCAGGTCATCACTCACCCTATTGCCTGTTTCCATGGGCTAACTATATATGTAAAAGCCAAGCTGCTGGAACGACCAGAACAACCTGTTGTTGTGATACTCACTGCAACCAGCAATGGGCCCGATTGATGGCAGGGCCAGCTGGCCAACCTCCTGCAGCACCTCCCTCTAGCCAGACTGTCCCCAATAGCCCTCCCCCCCAACCATGATGGGACAAGTTGGCCAAACCCCACTCATGCATGAACTCGTGCACTGGGCCTCTAGTAAGTATATAAGTTCTTTGGTTTATTTCTTCTTGTTCCCCTAATCTCCATATGGAGGTATGTAAGTCTGCTTTGTGCCTCCATGCTTCAGGTTTTATTTTGTTGATTAATTCATTTTGTTCATAGATTCCAAATAAGTGAGATCATATGACATTTGTTTTTCTCATGTTGGCTTATTTCACTTAGCAGGTCCATCCATGCTGTCCCAAAGGGTAAGAGATCCAGAGATCTCCCCCCCCCCTTTTCTTTTACAGCTGTATAGTATTCTATTGTGTAAATGTCCCACAGTTTTTTTTATCAATTCATCTACTGATGGGCACTTGGGCTATTCCCAAATCTTAGCTTAAAGTCACTAATCATCATAGAAGTGCAAATTAAAACCATAATGAAATATCACCTCATACCTGTCAGAATGGCTATCATCAAAAAAACAACAAAAAATAAGTGCTGGCAAGGATATGGAGAAAAGGGAGCACTAGTTCACTGCTGGTGGGAATGCAGACTAGTGCAGCCACTATGAAAAGCAGTATGGAGTTTCCTCAAAAAATTGAAAATGAAACTTTCATTTGACCCAGTGATCCCGATTCTGGGAATATATTTTCAAAATACCAAAACACCAATTAGAAAGAATATATGCACTCCTACATTCATAGCAGTACAAGCTATTCTTAAAAACTAATAAGGCCCTAGCCAGGTGGCTCAGTTGGAGCATCATCCTGTGCACCAAAAGTCTGAGGATTTGATTCACCATCAGGGCATATACCCGGGTTGTGGGTTTGATTTCTACTTGGGGCACACACAGGAGTCAACTGATCAATGTTTCTCTTACATTGATATTTCTGTCTCTCTCTCTCTGCCCCTTCCTCTCTCTCTAAAATCAATAAAAATATCCTTGGGTGAGGATAAAAACAAACAAAGAAACAAACAAATGAACAAATAAATGAGAATGTGGGATGGTTTGAAAAAGGTTTGGTGTACATCACTGAGGGCCTGGGATGCCATCATTAAGAAACTTGGATTTTTATTACAGAACTAGAGGCCCGGTGCATGAAATTCGTGAACAGTGGTGAGGGGGTGGGGGAGGGTTCCTCAGATCAGCCTGTTCCCTCTCATAATCCAAGACCCCTCAGTGGATGTCCTACTGATGGCCACAGTCTCGCACCAGAGACTCAGAGCAGGTGCCGTGTGTGTTTGTGTGTGTGTGTCTGTCTGCTGGGGCATGCTGCCAACCACATTGTGGAGGCTTGGAGCAGACACCCTCTGTGTTGATCTCTCAGGCTCCTGGCCTCACCTGCCTGTTATCCTCTTCCTTGTGCTGTGGCCAGGGCTGGATGTTGCCTGCTGGCCACGTTTGCCTGCTCCTGGATCACTGGATCACCGTGACGATCAAGGAGCAGACCCTGCTGCTTGCTGCCTGGGGGCTGTGCACGCCTGCTCGCAATCTGATCATGATGGAAACCTGAAGCAAGGCCCTGCTACTTGGCCCTACTGCCTGGCCCTGCTCCTGCATTCCTGCTCATGACATGGATGAGGGGGAGGGACGGACGGTGCAGAGCCAGGCCCTGCTGCCTATCCCTGCCTGTATGTGCCTCCTCAAACCCGATCTCGGTGGGGGCAGGAGCAAGGCCCTGCTTCCTGGCCCTGCCTGCGGTGCCTGTGCGTGACATGGATCGTGGAGGGCCTGGGAGCAAGGCCCTGCTGCCTAGCCCTACTGGGGCCTGCCTGCTAGTGGTACTTGCCTGCTGGAAGGCAGCCGCTCATGGGTTGCCAGGGTGACACCACCAGCATCCTGCCCCATGGCTATGGGCACCATTTTGTCCAGGAGTGATGGTTATTTTGCATATTACTCTTTTATTAGATAGGATTAAGTTTCAGAAAGCAAATGCATAAAACTTTACATTTCAGCAAAACCACAGAATAAACATAAAACTTTTTGAAAGGAATTTTACTCTAACTAGTCTGGAGAGCACTGATACTCAAATAAAGTATAGAGTATAACTGGATCACCTGGTTTATGGTGCAGGTGATGAATCTTAGTGTTAGATAACTAGAATTTGAGGTGCGAACAGAACAGTCAGATGTTAGTGCCCATTGGGCAATGGATACTAAAAATTTTAGACTAAGCCTAAAGTTAGAGAGGTTACTATGAATAAAATATATTTTAGTTATTGGTGGTTTATGATATACAAGGCATTGTTTTTTAAAAGCCAGTTAAATTTGTATACCCATAAGAACACTCTAAAGCTCAGTCTTTGACTCTCTTTTTTCTTCTATCTATCTATACTCATTGTCTAAGTGATCTTGCATCTAGTCTAAGGTGACCAGATGTCCCACTTTTGGTGGGACAGTCACGATTTTTAACAATTTGTCCCGCATCTGCGGCATTTTAAAAAAGTTCCAATTTTTGGAAAGAATGCATGACAAGCTAGAGAATGGCGGGAGGACAGGAAGGGAATATATGGTTTTCGGGGGCTAAGCGGTCAATGGTGTCCCGCTTTACCAATGTTAAAATCTGGTCACCTTAATCTAGTCTTCTCTTAAAGCACAACCTTTATGTTGAAGACACTGACACAAATAAATATAGAGGGCCAGACTTTCCCAGAACTCTGCATGCCTAATAGGTATGTTGGACCTAACACAGCTCAAAACAAAGTCTTGATTTCACTTTTCTCATCCACATCTCCTGAGCTTTCGTATCTCAGGAAATGGCAACTCCACCCATCCAATTACTAAAGCAAACAAAACCAAACCAAAGAGGAGCTGTCCCACACTATTTTCCTCTCTCACACTTCAGATCTAATCCACAAGCATATCTAGTAAGTTCAACCTTTAAAATAAGTTCAGAATTTATTTATTTCTCTTCACCTTTACCACTGCTTCCCTGGTAAAAACCAACATGATGTCTCACTTGGATTAATACAAGCATTCCATAAACCGTTACCTTTCCCTCTTTCCCCCTTTCAGCCCGTGATCCATATAACAGCTAGAATTGTTCCTTTAAAACACGTGACACGTCATGCCACTCCTGTGCTAATAATCCTCAGAAGAAAAAGGCTGAAATCCTTACCAAAATGCTTGGTGACATCTCTAATACCCTCTCACTTCTCTGTCCCTTGTTGCTATTCCTGAACTCGTGGAGCAGGGTTGGCCCCTCAGTCTTCACATCTACTGTTTCTCCTAAATGGAATGCTCATCTCTCTTGTATTTTCAAAGTTCACTCCTTCTCTGCCTCTAGGTTTCTGCTCCAATGTTACCTGATCAAATTGTCTTTGCTTAACCTTCATAGCAAAACAAAACAAGAAGTTCAACCCTCTCGATCTCATTACTGACACAAGGTGTACAAAAATATTTAAATAATCAGTATTTAAAAGAGTAGACTGTATATTGAAAATGAGTACCTTGTGGCTTAAGGAAACTTCCCAAAGTTTCATGTCTGCAAGTTATAGAGCTAGAATTTGAATCCAATCCTTTCTGATTCCAAAAAGGTTAATTATTTTCTGGAGATTTAAATCCCAATGTGGAATTGGAAATGTCCTTTAAAGAGAAATATTTGACACTGTAGGAAGAGATGGGATTATATAGTGCTAGATTACGTGGATAAACTAGGGATAGACACTAGAGGGGAGAATTTTAATCTTTTCCATTCATGGATTCCTTTGAAAATCCAATGAAACCTTTGACACCCACTCCCCAAATCATGTGTAAGCATGGAACACAGTCTTGCATAATATTTCATATAAGTCATAGACTCTACTTCACGTTCTAGCTGAAAGGGACAATGCTGGTGGGAGAGGGTAAATTTGGGTTTGGTTTGTGCAGACCAGTCTTGTGGGGATTTTGGGAGTAATTATAAAGGGATGGCAAGTGGGCCTTCCAGATCTAAAGGCTATGATCTGCCTTCTCTGTTATGTCTAAACCATTCAAACAGTATTGTCTCTTAAAGTCAAGATAGAAGTGAATCTGCAGAGGGACCAGACATGCCCCAGTTGTTTGCCCATGTACTGAACTATCTAGCAGCAGAGCAGGGACTAAATCTCAGGCCCATGCTACTACTACCAGACTATGCTACCTCTTCAGAAAAACGAGGCTTTCTATTTTTCTGAGTTAATCTCAAAGTGATTCAGCATACAAGGTATAGGTATTTTTCAGCATCAAAATGTACATTGAATATAAATGATAGACAGTGCTTTGCATTGGATTATCATTATTTTTTATATTCTGGAAACATACCAAAAAGTCATGTTTAAGGCTTAAAATATTAGTGGAAGAATTTTATTCCATTATGCACCTCACTTTAATCTTCAATTTGGTTTTCATTGAGAAGATGGCAGAAATAGTACAAGATTGTGACATTGCGGCCAATCACAAAATTATAAGAAATGTCATATATTCCAGACCTTTGTAGAAATCCTATATAATAAAAGAGTAATATGCAAATTGGTGTCACTCTGCTACACTTAAACCACGCCCACAGCCAAGCCATGCCCACCAACCAATCAGAGTGACTATATGCAAATTAACTCAGCCAAGATAGCAACTGGCAGCCATGGAGCTGGAACAAGCAGGAGGCTTGCCCTTGTGATGGAGGAAGCTAAGGTTCCTGTCTGTCTAGGCCAGCTGTGGGCTCCACTCAAGGCAACAAAGTTTTAATTATAGAAGATAAATAAACCCCAGAGACCTGCTTCCAGCCTTGGGCTCAAGGAAGTGCTGGGAGCCTGGGTTGTCAGGGGCAACCTGACCTGGGCTCTGGTTAAAGCAACAAAGTTTCACCTTTAGAAGGTAAATAAATCCCAAATACCAGCTTCCAGCCAGCCTCCCTGCAAACAGCCATCAGCCACTCATCCAGGCTGGCCAGGTACCCCAGCAGGGACTCTTTTCCTGAAGGGGCTGTGACCAGCCTGCAAACAGCCATTAGCCACTCACCCAGGCTGGCCAGGCATCCCAGCAGAACCCCAACTCTGATCCGGGACACCCTTCAGGCAAACCAGCCAGCCACCACCAGTGCACTAGGCCTCTATACTATATAATAAAAGGATGATATGCAAATTGACCCTAACAGCAGAACAACTGGGAATGACTGGTCACTATGACACACACTGACCACCAGGGGGCAGATGCTCAATGTATGGTGGTCAGTGCGCTCCCACAGGGGGAGCTCTGCTCAGCCACAAACCAGGCTGCCAGCTGCCAGCACAGCAGTGGTGGCAGGAGCCTCTCCCGCCTCCTCAGCAGAGCTAAGGATGTCTGACTGCAGCTTAGGCCTGCTCCCCGCTGGTAAGTGGACATCCCCCAAGGTCCCCCAGGCTTCCAGAGGGATGTCTGGCTGCCAGCTTAGGCCCAATCCCCCAGAGAGTGGGCCTAAACCAGCAGGTGGACATCTCCCGAGGGGTCCCAGATTGCTAGAGGGCACAGGCTGGGCTGAGGGACGCCCCCCTAAGTGCACAAATTTTTGTGCACTGTGCCTCTAGTAGTACATAATGTCAGTGGTATATTCATTCACTTGGAGAAGCTTAAATAATATTTAAAATCTTCCAGATCTGATAGTAATATGTGCAGAGTGATTAATGAAATTGTTAACCCATGCATCCAGAAAAAAAAATCACTTCTGTCAAGGTAAACAACCTGCTTCCCTATTTATAATGGTCTGGCCCTCTAGCTACTTCAGTGCCAAATTATAGCTAATTTGCCTACAAACGTCAGGTGGTCATAATAATCTCGCCACTCAATTTGCACTGCTTTAAAAAGAAGGGGTTTTGGCAGTGACTTGGAAATCCACAAACATTGATAACAAGCTCTCTCAGAGTGACTGACAAAACTACCCAGAGTGCTAACGTACCCTCTGCTCTAACTTACCAGTTAACTAGTGAAATTTAACACGAATGGTGACAGCTTTATATTTGGGCTATAACTATATAAACAGAAGAAGCCACTAGGAGAGTCTTGTTTTAGGGTTTTCACCTCATTTGAATTCGTAATTAGTCCCTTCAGCTTAGAAAAAGGCTATTGCAGTGTGGTCCTGCTTCCAATTAATGAGCTTCAGAAAGGGATTAGGTTTGCCTTCCTTGGTCTTTCCAAAATAGACCATCCTTGAATCCCACAAACTCAAAGAAAATACTGTGTTGTGATTTAAATTAACTTTAGCAGGGAAGACAATTCTTGGTTGTTTATTTTATTGTAGCCTGAGCTGAATGTCCTCAAAGTTAAAGTTGATAAAACAGACAGACATGTTTTCAAACATTACTCAATTTTTTTCACTTAATCTAATGTTTTTCATTTCTAGTTACTCAATAAAACAGTAGCAGTAAATAATAGCTTGCATCAGTGTCATAAAGTCCAGAATGTCTGGGTGATTTTGTATTTGAAATTAAATCCTAAGAAGCCAATTAGCAATAAAACCCTTAATGTATTAAATATCTCTAGCATATTATAAAATTATAAAGGAAACATAATTGTGCATACATTTCAAAGGTCATTTTGAGGGATTTCATAGAAATCATGACATCAGAAAATATCACAGTCTGTCTTCCTACTTCATTAGGTAGTCATCCATCTTCACCTCAAACCATCCCCATATTCACATCCAAGAATGAAGAATACATGTGGGGAATCTAGGATGGCCATCCATCTTTATCAATCTATTTTTGGCAATTTTTTTATGTATCTCTACCTGAGTCTTATTTATTCCTGAATTCATTAATTTCAAAGTGTTCTTATTCCCACAAACACACATACATTTTACTCCTTTCCAAAGACAAAATTAAACTCGTACCTCAGACTTGACTTACACAGGAGGGATGTAATATATCTGTAAGTGTTCAATTACTAAAGATCAGGTATTTTTTTTTTTTTTAGTAGCAAAGGGGAGAAACAAGAAATTTCCTTGACTTACATCCAGTTATTCACATTAAAAACATTGATTTTAAAGTTTTGTTTCACATGTTATTCAGCTTGAGTTAAAGCAATCAACACAATTATAAATGAAAATATGTTTGAATTTTTTTTTAATCTTGCATTTCCCAGCAGGTATTCAAGCACAGTGAAAACTTGAATGTGTTGACACCTGTAATCAACTGGAAAGGTTTCTTTCAAATTTACAAATCATCCCTCCCACTGGAAGTGTAAACAAAACCCTAATTGGAGATTTTGCTAACTATTTTGTCCTGCTGTGAATATTAGTTAGTGTCTAGTGTTTAAGCAGTAACCTCAGCTAAAGTTATAATTGCCGAAAGATAAGAGCAAATTCCTCTATTCCATATTGCTATGTGTTCTTAAATTAAGGTTACACAATTCAATGATTTTCCTAATTACCAGCTAGTATCAAGCATCCCGAAACTATTTTTTTTAATTGCTAGAAGACAAACAAATAATAACATATATACTGGTGCCAATAACATGCCAGACTCTCTCCTAAGCATTTTAATATACATTAGCTAATTTAACCTTCACAAAATACAGTTGAGGTAGATATTAATATTATTCCTAATTTACAAATGATGAAATGGAGGCTATGAAATAGCTTGTCCTATGCACCACAAGTACTAAGCTGTGGAGATGACATTTGAATCCAGGCAGTCTGTGTTGGGGGGCACTGTGCCTTACCTTCACCACTGAAAGCAAAGATGCAAATAAATAAAAACAAGCTATTATCCCATTTTAGACAATTAGCTGCAACACATCTGCTGACAGTAAAAGTGGTGCTAACTCACTAATAAATATGTGCTTCATTTCATCTTGGAGAACATTTTTTCACATCCTGCGAGAACGTAACTTCCCCCTCTGTTTTTCAGTGTGGTTATCAGCATGCTTTACAGCTAGATTCTCCTGTCCCCTAAGGTATTCCTGGACCGAAATTAAGAAGTTTAGGAAGAGTCATTGATTCTTTTAGGTATATACTGTGTAATCAATTTAAATAGTGTCACAATTTGACTCGAAGCCTCATCTGCTTGTTTAAAGCCTTGCTACTCTCACGTGGTTATTGACCAGCATCTACCCCTGCACGGCCTGGTTACTTGTTAGACATGCACAATCTTCTGCAGAATCCAAACCTGTTAAATCAGAATCTGCACTTTAACAGGATAACCCAGGTGACTGATGTGCAAAGAGAGCTTGAAAAGTGGTTCAAATCCCTATTGAAAGAGGAAATAAAACTGTGGTTTCCATTCTCGTAAGGGACATTCTTAAGAATTGGATGTATTTACATCTCTCTATTGCTTGTACTAAAGAAAAAAATAAACAGAAAATAAATACAATATTGTAGGAAGTTGAGTTAATGAAATATTCTCATTTTCTTTTAATTTATTTATTATTATTTTTTTCAGAAATCTAAGTGGCAGAAGGTTGCATAGGATTGGGGTTTCAATCATGTACAGCCATGGTTTTAACTTCTCCAGGATATTTTTCCTTCCTTAAAGCCCACTCCTTCCTCATTTCCAGTTCTGTGGTTCAGTGGGACTAACCCCACCTCTTCCCTCAGGTCTAAGGGTGGTCCTAGACGCTGAATCAGTTAATAATTGTTGATACTGATTGGGCCAGGCTTGGTAGATGTCCCCATTTAGCCATGAGATCTTTCCTCAGGGCTTTCCCTGCACTGGAAAGGCTGCCTCCCCTCCCCCGCCACCCGCCCCCTTGCTGAGATGGTAAGCACTGGAGTGCAGTAAGGATCAGGAAGCCTGGAGTTTCTGTCAACTATGGTTGGCACTGCATGGATGGGTAGCCTTTCTGAGAAGGAAACCAACAGAGAACCAAACAAACAATAAAAGCAGACCCAAGAAACAGACAGGGATGTTAGCCAAACACCTGGATCAAGTCATAGCTTTGCATCTATGCCATTGGCTTTTCAGGTATGCATGAGAGTCAAGTCTATTTTTTTTTAGAATTGAGATATAATTAATGTGTAACGTTATATTCATTTCAGGTGTACAACATAATGATGTGATATTTGCATATGCATGAAATTATCATCACAATAGGTCTAGTTAATGTTCATACATAATTACAATTTTTTTCTTGTGATGAGAACTTTGAATATTTACTCTCCTAGCAACTTTCAAATATGCAAGACAGTATTATTAACCATAGTTACCATGCTGTGCATTACATCCCCACAGCTTATTTATGTTATCACTGGGAGTTTGTATCTTTTGACCCTTTATGCTCTTTTTGCTTCCCACCACCCACCCAATCACCAATCTGTTCTTTGTATCTATTAGCTCGTTTTTGTTTGATTGTTTTTAAATTCCACATATATGATCATTACAATATTTGTTTTACTTTATATGACTTACTTCATTTAGCATAATACCCTCAAGGTCCATCCATATTGTTCTAAATGGCAAGGTTTCCTCCTTTTTTTAAATGGCTGAATAATATTCTGTTAAATATAAATATTACATTTTCTTTCATCCATTTATCCATCAATGACCACTTTGTTAGTTCCCATATCTTGTCTATGGCTTGATAAATAATGTTGCAATGAACATGGAATGCATATCTTTTTATTAATTTTTGGTTTCCTCTGAATAAATTCCCAGAAGTGAAACTGCTGAATCATATGAGAGTTCAAATTTCTGAGGCACCTCCCTACTGTTTTCCATAGTTGTTGCACCAATTTAAACATATTATTACCAACAATGCACAAAGGTTTCTTTTTCTGCACACCCTCAGCAACACCTGTTGCTGCTCGTCTTTTCAAGAATAGCTATTCTAACAGGTGTGAGGTGTTATCTCACTGTGGTTTCTATTCGCCTTTCCCTGACCATTATTGTCGCTGAATAACTTTTCAGGTACTTTGGGGCCATCTGTTTATCTTTGGAAAAATGTCTGTTCAGATCCTCTTCCTGGTTTACAATCAGATTGTATTTTTTTGCTATTGAATTTTATGAGTTCTTTAGATGTTTTGAATATTAACCTCTTATCAAGTATATGACTTGCAAATAGATTTTACCATTCAGTAGGTTGCTTTTTCATTTTATTAATGGTTTCTTTGCTACAAATTCTCATGTTAAATGTAGCTATTTTCTAGTTTCTAAAAAACACCTTTCTATTTTTTGGACAATGTATTTGTATAACTTGCTCTAAAAATGATTTAAGGGGATGTAATTAAGACACAAGCATAGAGCTTCAGAGCTTTAAATCTGAATCCATGCTGTCTAGATTTGCAGTCTTATTAACTGTGTGAACTTGGCCAATTGACTTTACTCCTTCCTGTCTCAGTTTTCTTATTTGTACAATGTAGATCTTACAATAACTATATGTACTCTAGAGGTAATTAGGAGGATTCAGTAACGCATATTTTAATTGCTTAGTATAGTTCTGGCATACAATAAATGCAAAGAGTTCTAGGTTCTACTGAGCTGCAACAATAGAGTTACATCAAATTGATGGAAAATAAAAAATGAAAAATTGGAGAATGTAAAATAATGATTAAAAATGGGAAGGTACCAGGTGGAAGTTGCCACATAAAACATATGCCATACAATCCTGCATACATGCCAAAGGCAAGAACAAATTTTGGTTCTCAGATCCTTAGTTGCCAAAGTGGAAACCATCACTTATTTGATTTATACCCCCAAATGAAAATGAAATTCTTGTCTAGGAGCAGTTCCAGTCATGCCTAGAATTAGAGCTTTTTCCCCCCCATGAGTCCTAGTAATGAGGACATCTTATGATATAATAAAAAGATATCCTCAACACACTTTTTTAAATGAATACATTGATAGGTTTCATGGAACTATTTTAACAAGTAATCTTTTAAAGAATAACATAATCACAAATATTGTATATATGGAAGATAAGAGCTGCAAAGATAATTTTTGGATATGAATATAAATGTAAATATGTACATGGATAACTATGTAAAATTAATAGTTCTAGCATAATTATACCAAATTTTCAGTTGTGTACACAATACTCACAGTCCTTATAATTCATTGTCTTTGGATTATCCTACATATTGCTACGAACAACAAATAAAATTTTTCAATAATATTTAAACAAATGTGCCATAATTTTCCTAATATATGCCTTTTTCTGGACATATAGTTTGCTTCAATTTTACATAAACTAATAGCATAAATATTTTTTTGGCATTTTTAATGTGTTTAGCATAATTTGTTTTGGATAGATCACCAAAATCAAAACTGAGATCAGAGCCTGGTCAGTGTGGCCCCGTGGTTGAGTGTCGAGCCATGCACCAAGAGGTCACAGGTCTGATTCCCAGTCAGGGCACATAACCTCAGGTTGCAGATTTGATCCCCAGTAAGGGGCATGCAGGAGCCAGTAATCTATGTTCCTATCTCTCTCTCTCTCTCTCTCTTTCTCTCTCTCTCTCTCTCCCTCTCTCTCTCTAAAAATCAATAAAAACATATTTAAAAAAATTGAAGTCAGAGAATTTAAGCATTTTAAGGTTTTTAATCAAATATAGTATACTTTTTAAAAAATATTTTTAATATATTTTTATTGATTTTTTACAGAGAGGAAAGGAGAGGGATAGAGAGTTAGAAACATCGATGAGAGAGGAATATCGATCAGCTGCCTCCTGCACACCTCCTACTGGGGATGTGCCCACAACCAAGGTACATGCCCTTTGACTGGCATTGAACCTGGGACCTTTCAGTCCGCAGGCCGACGCTCTATCCACTGAGCCAAACCTGTTAGGGCTATAGTATACTTTTAAACATGGTAAAGGGCTCACTGGATGCAGAAATATTTGATTCAATCAACACTTCAATACATTTTTAGTTTAAAGTAATTAGCTATGATTACGTTTGTTAACACTGAAAATATTTTGCATTTGTAATATTATAGTTGGAGACATTGTGTTGCTAAATCTATACTATCACTAGGATAATTATTCAGAGCAGATACAGGGTGGGGCAAAAGTAGAATTACAATTGCTTAAGTGAAAAAATAATATAATAATTAATAAATAATACAAGAATACAACTGTAAGCCTACTTTTACCGCATCCAGTAAATTCTGGGACCTAGGCTGATGGAAGTTCTGACACCTTAGGTAATGACACCCATGGGTATTAATATCCAATTGGTGACTTGATGGAAAAGAGGATAGAGAACTCATATTCTTTTTGGTCTTATTGCTAAACTGACAACTTCTGCCATCGTTTTGTTAGCAAGAACTGGTCAGATGTCTTTACTTAAGCCAAATTTGTACAACCTTGGGATATTGCTTAACCTTTCTAAGTTTCAGCTTTCCCAATTTTTAAAATGGGGATAACAATAGTAATCAACTCACAAGGTAATTGTGAAGGTTAAATACTATGTATAAGGCAGTTAGATTGCCTTCTGACTCATACCAAGGGCTTAATTCTATAAAATACTAGGCTAATATACAAATCGACCAAACAGCAGAACAACTGGTTGCTATGATGTGCACTGACCACCAGGGGGCAGACGCTCAACACAGGAGTTGCCCCCTGGTGATCAGTGCACTCCCACAGGAAGAGTGCTACTCTTCCAGAAGCCAGGTTCATGGCTGGCAAGCCCAGCAGTGGTGGCGGGAGCCTCTCCCGCCTCCACAGCAGCGCTAAGGGTGTCTGACTCCCCTGTGGGTAGTGGGCCTAAGCTGTCAGTCAGATATCCCCCGAGGACTCCTGGACTGCAAGAGGATGCAGGCCAGGCTGAGGGACCCCCCCAACTCCAGTGCACAAATTTTGTGCACTGGGCCTCTATTATTAATAATAATATTTACATCATAATTGCCATTTTTAGTATTCGAAAATACAACAAGACATAGGTTACAACAAATTTTAATTACATGAAATTACACTTAATAATTCTCAAAAGAACTCCCAGAAACAGGAAAAAATTGTCTACAAAATAAATAAACAAATAAAAATAGGTCTGGTCTCAGATTTCTCTGTAGTACTGCAAAAAGATTTTAAAAAAATATTGTGGCCAAGGATTTGATCACTGGAATAATATATAAAGCAATACTAAGACATGTTTATATATGTAGTTACATGGAAAGTATAGGTATCTATATATTCCAAAAAGCTGAACTCAAGAATGAAGACATCATTGGATAAAAGGATAAAAGGAATTCTAAACTTTCTAAGTTAAGGATTATTACAAATATTAGTCTAGAATTATCTAAAAATTAAGAGAAGTTATTGAATGATAATATGTGTGTTGTAAAATTAATGAAATAAATGCAAAGCATGAAATTACTTAAATAAAGGAGAAACTTGAGGGAAGGTGCAATGAAAGCTGCTCTGGTGAGACTGATAGGAGAGAGGTGGCATAGAATAAGGCTGAGGGAGTAAGCAGGGACCAAAAATGGTGAGCCTTTCTCAGAAGATTGGAAAGAATATTGAGTTCTTAAACATGCATCTGTTAGAAATTTGGAATACCGGATAACATCTGGGCTTGCAAAAAAACAAACAAAAAAAACAAAACAAACAAAAAACTCCCACTCTTGATGCATTTTGGTGACTGGACTGGAGAAATCTATGAGTGGTTGTGGGAAGTCCAGTTGGTAGGCTAAGTTGTTTAGGTAAGAAATGCTAGTAGCTCACACCAGGTGTTTGGCATTAGAGTAGAGAGACGTTGATGCATTTAAGGATAATTAGCCTGTAGAAATAGTAAAACTTAGTAACAGATTGGAAAAGGCAGGGATACTCTGGGCTGGGTGTGGAAAAGGCAGGGATACTGTGGGCTGGGTGTCTGGCTTGCGACAGTCGGTGGTGGGTAGCGATGCCACGCACCAGGATTGGGGTTGAAGACTGAAACTGGGTTTGAACAACTTTGAGACATGCCAATGGAGAGGTTATATAGACATTTGGATGTATAGATCAAACACCCAAAGGAGCTATTTGTAGTGAAAATGTTAATGCACGTTAAAGCTTAAACCAGAGCTTCTCAACATTGGCATTATTGACATTTTAGGCCAAGGATTCTTTATTGTTCCGAGTGTGCTGTGTATTGTAGCGTGTTTGGAGCATCTCTCGCCTCTACCCACCAGAGACTGATAGCAGCAGTCTAGTTGTAACAACCAAAAATGTCTCTAGACATGGCAAATAGCTCAGGGGTGGAAAAATTAGCTCATTCAGAAACACTGACTTAAATGATAGTAACTGAGAAGAGAGTATAGAGTAAGAAGAAAACCATAAAACCGTACCAAGATTAGTAATTTGGTTCTTGAAATACAGGGCTCAGGCAATTTTCTCTAATTGAAGTAATGATCAGAAGAGTGAACAAGAACAGGAAATCACGATATTTGTCCTTGCTATTGTAAGATTAGTTCAAGTAGGATCCAGGGTAGATGGAGGAATAAAGTCAGGAAGATTAAAGACTTCCAAGTGGTTGGAGATGGGATTTACCATGGAGAAGAAAATGAAAAAGGTATGAAATATTTATAAATTTTAATTTGAAAGTGGCATATCCTCTTTGTGCAGTTGGCTCATACTGCACATCCATGAATAGGCTTACTCAAGAGACACTATTCTTGCTGACCCCAATTTCAGAGCTGGGTTGCATCTCCAGTATGAAGGTGGGCATGAATCACATCAGAATCTTTCTCATTTGGGTTTTTAAAAATTTTATCATTGACAATGAACTCTAATGGCATCATGGATAATCTTAGTATCTTTGAAGGCTGATAGAATATTAGGATTTTGTTGAACCTTATAAAGTAACATTATTAGTTACATAATATTTTAAATATTATTTCCAATATATAATTTTTACTAATTGATTTGCATAAATTTAGATTCTCTGTATTAGAAACATTTGCATTATTGTTCTGATTATTTTGTTGGTAAGTATCCCTTATTCCTTTTATTTCCCCCAAAAATATGCAACTACATAATCATTTAACAAAATGAAACTAGTGGAGCCTGAAATACAGTTCAATTTCGCAACATCCCCTCCTGTTTCATTAGTTATTTTCTTTATTTACATAGAATCAGCTAGTTGGTGTTTTCTTAAGCACTTGCATTTAACTTTCTCCTGATTATTCGTATTCTAGAACACTCTTGATATTATAAATTTCAGAATTTTTGGATGCTTAACTTTGATTTGGAATACGCAGTCTGGCAAGCTGTAATTTATCTACAATTGCCAACTCCTTTGAAAGTGAGGGTAAAAAAAAAAAAAAAAAACTCTTTCAAAATAATGTAAAGATCTCTTTTTCTTCCTTAATGAACAGAAATTTCTAAATCCTGGTTTGTAAGAACCGTGCCATTTTGAAATTTATCTGGCGGACAGCACTGCTGTGCTGCGTTACATGTGGTTGATGTTAGTCACATCCTTGATGTAACATAACACAAGCTGGCTAAGGTAATCTGATGTGACACATGACAGCATTTCGAACCAGTCTGGAATATTTGAAAGTATGCCATCTTTCAAAGACTGTGGACAGATAGCGTGGTGAGCCAAGACTGTGAACTCTGCCGTTTTCATTTTAGACAACCACAAAGGCAAAGTTCTGTGATCGTGACAGGGTGAATTCCAACCTGGTAGACTCTAATACTAAAACCTTAAGTACATTTTTCTCTTTCTGTGACTTTATACTTACGAAAAACAACCGCTAAAGAGATGTGATTAGACATTGTTACAGATATGTGAAAAGATAATGCGGAGCTCAACATTATATCTGGCAATATGTAAAGAGGTGACAAGGAGGCATTTGGTACCTTGTTGTTTCCTATTTCTTAAAAGTGCTCGGATCAAATCAAGTATCAACTTTAGAGGAAAAGCAATCAAGAAACATGAGCACACAGACAAAAATGTTTTTCCTATAGACGTTGTTGAATTTCTCTGTAAAAAGTTTCTCTGTCCTCAGCTTAATTTATTGTGCAGGCTGTGGAGAATTTGAAAACCATGTTTTCTCCTAGGATTACTTCAAGACCAGCTCCTTTGGTTTTAAATTTGTTTCACATTTATTTGAGCAGAAAAACTAGCACTAATAATACCTGATGAATAGTGATGAGTTACAGAAATGAAAATAACCTGGACACTAAATTTGATAGAGGATGGAAAAGGAAATTGAACATAATATGTACATCTTAGAATGAAAAGATAAAATTGAACTACAAGGGAAAGGGTCAGCAAAGCTACTTGTTTTGTAGATTTACAAATGAAAGTTGTAATATGCTATTGCCTTACTCAAATATACTTTAAAATGCCCTTAATTCATAAAAAGCTCTTTTTATCTGTCCATGTAAGTAAAAATATTTCAGTAATTTCTGTACCACTCTGTTAATAATATGATATAATCAAATGTGGAAAACAATTCATTTTCTTGCAGATTAAAAATGCATAACTTTATACACATATCAATATATGTAAATACATTTGTAATATTGTTTACACATATATTTTAAAATATTAAATTGAGGTTTCTGCAACTGCTGAGATAATATAGGACATGGGGAAAATGCTATATTTTCTATTATCTTAGGTACAATAGAAAATTTTCTAACATTTAATACCACTCATAGTTTATAGTAAAGTTTTTCTAATGCTTTCTCCTTTGAAATTCAAAATTACATTGTATATCATGAATTTAGAAGATTTTATTCCATTTTACAGAAAGGAAAATTGAGACTCAAGGATGTTCTAGTAATTGATGGGATTCTAATTTCAATCCTGGTTTTGAACTTGAAGTCTACTCCCCTTTCTTTTTATGATTCCCATAAAAGTAAAATAGTTTGTTGAAGTGACCCAAGACATAATGGTCAATGCCAAAATTTAATGTAAAGATAAATAATTTGACATTAAATGGAGGATGCATCTGCCACCCTGATGTTATGCTTTAGCAATGCTAAATATAGTCAGAGGTAACCTCTCAAATTCTCGTTGGTAATTAGAATAAAAAAGGCTACAGCTAAGAATTTTGTAGTATTTTGTGTTTAAGGCTATATCATGTGGTAGAATAAGGACAGTAATGCTCAAAGAATCTAATATGGAATACCTGATATTTTCAATTTAATGGAAACAAAAAATATTGCCAAACTTACCACTATTTTTTTTTTAAATCTAAGAAAAACATTAAAAAAAACACAAAGCAAAATAGAACAAGATTCTCTCTTTGGAGGAAACTAAATGCTAAAATGTATAAACTAAGGAAAATCAAGATCAAGCAAATTATTTTATTCAATAGTTTTTGTTTTAAGAATGTTATTTAGGCATTTTATGGATCCAGCTTTCAATGACCCTTTCTCATCTATTCTACACAAATGTTGCCTCACTAGAAGATAGAACACTAGAAACAAGATTTGAATATTAGTTACATGTGCACTGTGTCTACATTTTTCATGGATTGTTAATTCTCACAGAAAGCCCATGAAAGTTATTATTACCCTAATGTATACACCAAGAACTGCAGCTCACAGAGATTATTCAAGGCCACAGAGTGGCAGAGTCGAGATTTGAACACAGTTATCACGTTGAGATTTGAATTCTGAAAATATTGAAAGATCTTGTAAGGTATAGAAGTAGATGACAAATGACAAAGAATAGAAAAGTAAAGAGAAGAGAATGAAGGAGTTTTTCAAACTGGTAGTCTCACAATTGCAAGAGCCTCCCTAGGAAGATTGGTGGGACGCAATGGCATATCTGATCATTTCGGCTGGCTCCTTGAGCTAGGAATCTCCTGGATACTGAGCTGGCATGCGTTGTTGACCTACACTGCTATAAGGGAGAAAGACTATGGGGCACGGAGTCAGATATCTCTGCAGCTACCTCGTTTGCTGCCTGTGTTACGCAGGCAATCTGCTTCATTCCACTGGTCCTTGATGCTCTCTTTAGCAAAAGAAGTACCAACATGTCTTCCCTGCAGTTCTGTTAAATTACACTGTGTGACAAACATTACCCAAACCGGAATGGCTCACAGCAGGGGTCCCTTCCTTTCTTGGATCTCTTGGATCGCAGATCCTTTTCAGGTCAGCTAAGCTTGGCTCCCTGTCTCCTCCTGATGGAAACAGAAGCCAGCCCTTCTGGCATGTGTTTGTCTCATGGCAGAGACAAGGGAGATGCAGGAACCATGGGATGGCTCTCAGAGGGTCTGCCCGAAAGATTCCTGCGTGTTTCTCACTGACCTTTAAATAGCCCGGAGGACCCCATACCCAAGCTTCCCGAGAGCGGGGTAGGAAAGAAGCACCGTCTCAGAAGCAAGAACAGTAAGTGGGGACAATCCTAAGTCCGTCACATGCCCGCAGAACAGCTGTGAGGATCATGTGAGATGAAAAGCGAAGTTCCCAGCAGAGTCCCCGGCACACAGTGCTCTGGACATTTTATTTCATTTTCATTTCCCGTTTGAGATCTGGAGTCAAGCTCAACAAGGCCCAGACTCACGAAGTACTGTAACTGTGCTAGTATAAAACAATTTTCCAGTGTCCATTTTCCCCACGACCCTTTTTATAATAACTGGGAGGGTTACAAATGAATACATTACTATGTTTCTCACTAGCAACTGGTACTTAAAGGAAGAATTAGCTGTGGCCAGTATACCCAGTGGTTAGAGCACCAGCCTGCACACCTGCGGGTTGAGAGTTTGATTTCTGGTCAAGGGGACCTTGGTTTGCAAGGTGTGTACAGGAGACACCTCGTCAAGGTCTCTCTCACATTGATGTTTCTCTCTCTCTCTCTCCCCCTCCTCTCCCTCCCTTACATTCTCTCTTAAAAGCAACAGAAAAAAAAATCCGTATGTGAGTATTATCAAAAATAAAAGAATTAAAGTATATTTTTAAAAAATCATGCTTTGTTAGAAATACCTTAGTCCTCTGTCCTCTTATTTAACTCTTGACAAAGAACTGACAAATTAAAACCTGGCTTTAAGAAGTACATCCTTAACTTTGTAGGAATTCCTAACTTTTTAGAAGTATACATAAATACACACATACAAAGTAAAACTACAAAAAACAATTATATGTGCACTATTATCAAAACAACAGAGCAAAGTTTCAATTGGAAAGAACTTGGTATACCTACCTGATGAATACTTGTGGTGAGAATTATGTTCCCTAGATATCTCTCAGGAATTTTGCAAGCTTTAGAATGAGAGAAAAATTCCCTGTTAAATGCTTCTGAATAGGTCTGTTTTCCATGTTGTGGTCAACTACAGTTAGTTTTGTATGAGTAATGGATTTGGTCTTGTAGATTTTTGGATGAATCCTTGAAGAAAAAGCTAGCCAGTCTTTCCTTTTCTCTTTGAGATCAAAGACACCACTGTATTTTGGTCTGAAAAGGGTTTTTACCATGGTTGCCAAAAATGCTGGTTCCCATCAACTGTCTAGTGGCTCCTCGATGATTGACAGACCATGCAATGTCTCCAGGGTGGCTTCATTTCAACTTAATGCTAGTGCTTAATTTAAAAAGTACTTTGAGTCCCTTTTGGACAAAAATTTGTACCAAAATAGTTCTTTGCTCAGCTAAGAACCAGTCACCAACATCCACTGTGTGAGGTGTTACCCTAGTCCGAAGCAGCCCTTTAACAATTCATGAGATACACCTTTATCTGTGTGAGACCAGAGTATTCCGTTGTGATAATTTACTTGCCTAATTTTCACATTAAATTCAATGGAGAAAAAATATTTCAGATGAAGACTAAATTCTTTAAATGATTCCACAGAAACAAATATTAGAGAATTGTTTTTGTAGAAAAAAATGTGTAAGAAAGTCATTGGTATGCAATTTTCATTTTAAACTATTTAAGTAATAAAATCAGTATCAGGTGGTTTTAGATTTACAATAGATTGAAATGTATCTTCTCAGAAGTAATTTAAATAGTCAGAAAACTCTCGTCCCATAGTACATGAACTCCACTTTGATATCACATATGTGAGAATCAATTTCATTGATTATCAGTTCAGCATGTTTCTTTTTAAAACACAATTCAAGATGTAGATCATGTACCCTAGAAATATACACTTGAAACCTATGCAATCTTAACCAATGTCATACCAATAAATTTAATTTAGAATATTTCAATGTATACAATACAGTGCAAATGAAATAAGAACAGATTCATTAAAAAGTAGCTAAATTAACAAGTATTGATGAAAATCTGTCACCAATCACTTGTGGGAAAAAGAAGATACACAGATAAGTAAGTCTCTTCTTAATGGAGAGTGCCCTTTGAACTGAGGTTCAAGATGTATGAGTAGAAAACTCAGTTGATTAAAAAAAAAACTCCAAGAAAATATCCTCTGTTAAGAGTGACTCATTCTTACAATAGTGTTTACAGCCTTCAGGTTTGCAGCATTGCTTAGCTTTTTCCTGAATCTCAGGTCCAACTAAATGAAGTAATTGATGTAAAACAGGTAAACACTCTATGCTCCAAATCTTAAAACTGAGGATATTCTTTCTTGAATGATTAGGACTAACTGGTGACTCTTCAGAGGTCAAATTTACCAGCAAGCCCCTTACTTTGTGCTTCAGTTCACAGGCACTGTTTAAGATCAGAGGTAGAAAAGGCTTGCCTGTTGTGTTAATTGACCAGGGAGCGTGCTTTCTGCTTACTTTTGATGTTATAAAATGAAATGCAACAGTTTGCAGTGCAAATTGAAGCAAGAGGTTACATAGGTGTGGCAACCTCACAGCCTCTGCAGGGTGTTGTGTACCAGCTAGCGTTCATTTGTTCCACTTTTGATATTTTGGTGTTGCTGTAGGAGAATTTTTAAGAAAATATAAAAAGGACTCTATGAAAAGGATAAAGCACTTAGTTAAAATTTGAAGGTTTAATTGTCTCAAACATCTATGTATTTTATGAATCCAATTTTGCCAAATTTTTTCAAGTTACTTTCCAATTTCCTCACTTCAGCTTGTCTTTATATTGTCCTAAATACACCATAGCCCACAGGGGACATTTAGATCAATATTCTGCAATGTCTTATTTATTTAGTTTGTAATGTATGGACAACTTATGTTTTAATTATTTCATTAAGCAGTATAATAAGGCTTCTAAGTGAAATTAATAAAAACATTTAAAAACTCATACTAAATTTTGATGTCCGCTTCCTTATAATTTCATCGTCAAGTTATTCTGCTGATGGTCATATGTTGCTGTTTATGTATATGGACATCTTTTTCATAATGAAAGTGAATAGACATATTTTTCCCCTCTAATTCCCACTTTGCAAATATCTAGAATCTGAAAACAAGCTTATTCTTTATATCACAATGTATCTGCGTCAAGAGGAAAAAGCCATATTCTTTGGCAGAAATGCATGCATTGGCTTAAACTGTTAGATCTTTAAAATATTGGATGATGATTATCTATAACCAGATCTTTTCTGAACTTTGAACTTGCTTTATCATTACTGTCTGAGTCATGACCAGGAAATGTCTTTTTAAAAATTTACTTAAATTGGGAAGCTTTTTATCAGTTTTGTTCCTACTATAAAATCAAATCCTTCCATTGACAATAACCAAAATGAATCAGGTAGAGACTTTTTGCTCTTAACAATGTACTTATCTTTAGACTAGTGCTAATATTTGAGTGTCAGAAATTAATAAAATCAGCCAATATTAGTAAAATAACAAGTTTAAAATATACTGAAGTGACATAACCTTTTTTGTGCTTAAATTCCTAAAGCTTTGATTTAATCCTAATACATATCACCCAGCTACACTGAATTCACTTGCTGGAAACACTTGATAATTATTCACCTTATACCTCTGTCATCTATATACATTCTCTCTCATTCTTTACTTATTATTCCTTAACAATCTCAAAACCCAGGTGAAAAAATAAAGCAGTTTGAGCACAATAAAAAAATAGCATAGTCTGAAAATAAAAACAGAAACGTCTAAAATAATGTTTTATATATCACATACAAATGTGTTTTCCTAAGAATTATTTCCAGTGTGGGCCACCATATGGAAGTAGAAAGCCATTATAGGAATGAACTAAGATGGTTTGTATCACCTGCATAACTTGTTTTGTTCTGTGCCTTCAGGCTTTGAAATCCGCTTCCCATATTTTTCCCCCCTTTCTTTAAAAATAATATACATCAGTTTAATTTATCCCAGGTCCTGACAGAAGGATCGGATTTTAAGCATTTAATGCTGTGGTTTCAAATCCAATTTCTCAGTGTTCATCGTTTCAAAAGTGGTAAAATTCAGTTTTTGAAAAGGTTCAAGAACTTGGGGAAGGATTGGCAACCTTTCTAAAGGCAGCTCTGTATGGGAGAGAGCAGTTTGGTCTGAATTTCCCTATGGTGCTCCAGGAAATACTAATCCCTTTGCCTACTACAAGAGTCTCTTCTTAATGGCATCAGCCTAGGAATATTTTTAAATGCATAAAGCATATTGAATAAATAACCTATTTACAGATTTCCTGAGATAGGACCCCGATTGGCTGGTGCGTTTTCCTGAAAGGAGGGTATCGATATAGCTGCTTCAGGCTCGATTCCTCTGCGTGTGTTTGGGGACAACTTTTCTCGAGACCAATGGGATTTTTATCCCTTCAGACGCAGAGGCACGGGGTCCTCACACAGTAAGCTCATTGTGCACCTCTTCATTGGGGGGTGGGGGAACCTCAAAAGGTCAGCGGTCCATATTGCTTCAAATAAACATCCAGAATCTCAGATGCTTTTCTGAAATGGACCCAAGTTTATTTGAATCTCTTTTCTGGTTTGGAAATTAGGCTGAAAATTTCACAGAAACAGATTTTTTTTTTTTTTTTGGTGAGATCTCTGAATGTTGTCATTTAAGTAAAGTAATAAAAAACTTTAAAAATGAAAGGCAAAATTGCTTCAAACTCACCTGGTTCCATTCTATTAAATGCCTGAAATTGAGTGGCTTTGTGCAATATTAAACAACAACAACAACAACAACAACAACAACAACACACACACACACACAACAAAAAGACAACAACAGAGTTTGGCTGTGGTGTAGCCTAGAATCATCAACATTCCTGCTGAGGAAGTTTCAGGGAACTTTCTGTCCATCTGTCCTCCTCAGTCCTCATTTTTTAATAACTTCTCAACTATTTTTTTTCTTTACTTTTAGTTTGGGAGACTTCTGTATTACTCTTCTACTTTCAGACTATTAATGAAGCCTAACTTTTTGACTTTCTTTTTAAGTGGAATTATTTCTATTTGTTTATGAGTGTGATCTCCTTGACATGCATATTATGGTATTTTTATGATGTACAAAGTATAAAAAAACATTTTTTCAATACTTAAAAAAGGCATTTTATATATATAATAATTCTCAGAGCAAGACCATTATGCAGGTGTTATTATCTCCATTTTACAAGTGATAAAATAGCAGTTTATAAAGTTATCCAGTTGTATAAGCTGCATACTTACAGCGAGGAGGTAACAGAGAAAGGTTGAAGCTGAGGATATCACTTCAAAGCACATACATTTCATTATTACTTTATGAAGCTTCTTGTATAGCTGTTGAGGTTTTCCCAAGACTTTTCTTTGATGCTCATTTATTCCTTACTAATAACATTAACTCTAATCATTACATATAATTGGATATATATATATATAGTATGTGTGTGTATATATATGTATATATGTATATATGTATACATGTATATATGTATATATGTATACATATATGTATATATGTATACATATACAGATATATGTAAGTATATTATATGTGGAAAAGATACTTGCTTTGTACCTCTTAAATGTGCATAGGAAATTTCTATAGTTAAGAAAGTCTGTTACTATGACAATCTCTTAGATTTGTAAAGCATTATACTATACACAAAGGTCTCTTGTGTTTATTATCTCTTTCTGATCCTTCCAACAAACCAGGAGGGAGACAGATAAGGCATCTTGATCCACTTGTACAAATGAGGAAAGTGGAGGCTTCATGAAATTAAGGTATTTTCCCAAACTCATGAAACTAAGAGACATCCCGAGAAATTCTAAGTCTTCTACCTATGGAGACTGCTCTTTGCAAATCAGCTCTTCAGGATTCCATCCTGTGATCTCCTTTCATATCTTGCTTTATACACTCATTCTTACCTCTTTTCCATCACACTGGATTTTCTCCACAGTTCTTTTGCATATTTCAGCTCTGCACACATATTGTGCTCCTGATAGAAAGCGCTCTGCACTCACTGACAGAATTCAAACTACTTTTGCAAAGCCCAAAATAGTCTGGACACATGATACCAAAGCTGTTCCTGAGCTACCCATTTAAGTTATGTATCGAGTCTAAATTTAATTAAGGCCACATTTTATTTATACATTTCATGCATTAAACTCATTTAAACTTTTAGTCAGATTTCATTAGAAGAAATACTACCGTGCACATCATGCAGTAGTAAAGCTAATGTGCTTCAGGAATTTGAAAGAAGTTAGAGATCGGGGGTCTGATTTCAAAATTTCTTTTGCTTTCTCTCCTCAGTGCTTGCAGCAGGCCTGGGAGCAAGGGGCACACGGTTTGTTTCCTAGGACACTAATACAGCCAGCATGCTGGGTACAAACGTGTAAACACAGACATTCCCTGTAATCAGGGAGGCTGGTATCTTAAGGCAAGATTATGTTTTTTTAGGAAATGCAATTTATGTTCAGGATTAAGTTTCCCTTGCAGGCTGATAACTTCTGAGGCTCAGGGAGATGATAAAAGGTATTGTGTCCCAACTCCCTGCCCTACCTCTGAAGTCTTTGAGTCAGTCTTCCTGGACAACCCCCATTCTCATGATTCCAAGTAAAATTATTTAGATTCTTCACTTCTTAGATAAAAAAGGAAATGATATGAAAATACAAAACATTTCTGAAAATTCAAAGGATCTGTAAGCCTCCTTGGTGGGTGTAAGGAAATTCAGAGAGACACGAAGAAAACGTACGGATGACCCTGGGGCTAACATCCTTCACAAGCCAGGAAATGCAGGTTTATGTGGGTATGCTGGTACTTGTGAGTTGGAGGTAGACTTGGGTAGCCAGTTAGACATGATTCTTAGAATGGAATCATTTTTGTCTGCTTGTGGCATGGCCCTAATACGATAAAACATGTTAAAGAATAACAAGTATCCCCTCTGTTTAAATGAAAGTTGAAGTAAATCCATTCAGAATATCAAGTAAGCCCTCTCTATAAATCCTTTCATAGAAAAAACTAACTGCTTTATTTCTTTTCCAAACTGGTAAAAAAATAAAAAAATAAATAAAAATAAAGTTTTCACAAAATAAAGAGCAGTTGTCATGCCCAAAACGATTTTTTTTCCCCAGCCTAATACTAAGTTCATGGGTTTTCTTTTTTCCTCTTCACCTTCAGAGTCTGAGGCCTACTCCTACCTCCACTTTCAAATAGCAAGTTGCAGATCATGCGAAGGAGAACTATGGCCTTGATGCTTGATCCAACAGCTGAGTCTTCTCCACCTTCAAAATAAATATTTCCCCAAATGAACTGAGGACAGAGAACTGGAACTTTTCTGATTTTTTTTTAATCACTGTAATAGGTACTGCCCTGGGAGCCTCTATCTGCTGAGCCTTGACTGTGTGAGCCAGAGTGCCACCAGGCAGGCAGAGGGGGGCGACTACTTGTTTGTTCACACGTTTTGTAAATTTCTTGTTTTTGTCAATTAGGAAGACAGAACTGTTGAATGCTGCTTTGAGCTGATTTTCACAGAGCAAAACCCTTTTGTAGCATTATAATTATGAGTAACTAGGTATGTTCTTATAGGCAAGGAATCAAGTCTGATAGGGCTGGACCAACTCTATATTTTGACTCTTCTTGCTATTTTCTTCCAAGACATTTAAAAGAAAACACATTTTAGTTTTTTTTTTTAAATTCTCTCTATCTTCCCTTCTGTTTGTGGTGGTTCCTCTAAAAATAGAATTTTGTGACATGCAGTGTAATTTCTTTTTAAAACCATTTATTTAGTAATAAGAATGTTCTTCTGGCCCTGAGATGCACTATAGCCAAGTATGTGTTGTGTTTTTATTTTTTTTTCCTAGAGTTAATGTTTAGGGCAGAAGGCTAAAGCATTGGAAATAAGGAGCTGAAATGGAAAGTCTGACATCATTTTAGCTGCAGTCCTGCTGCCTTGACTGGGGAGAAATATATTAGCCTTTGTCCAGCGTACCTTTTCCATGAGGTGTAAAAAGCACCCTATACAAAAGGAGACTATGAAACCCAGAGCTGGTCTGATTGCTTGCATGTTATTCATATACACGCCCATTGTTTTAAACTGGCACTCGGAGAACCCGCTGATTCTAACCATATGGCTGCGTGCAGAAGTGCATTGAGGGGTTTCCTCTAGGGTGCCCACACGGTGTCCTACTGGCGTCCCAGGCTGCAGAAGAAAATAAAAAGTCTGAGTTCTCCCATTATGAGATTTCATCCAGATGCTCATGAGGTTATATATTTAAATAATGAATCTTGCTTGGACTTGAAGGAAAATTACCATTTTAAAGCTTTACAGGCTGCAGACTATGTGCGTTCCTCCACTAGGTGGCGCAAAAAGGCCATAATACTGAATATAACTTAGACCGGGAACCTGCAAATTTAATTTTAAAATTATTTAAAAACTGGATTAATTCAGAACTATTACTCTTCTAATCAGGTTACAAGTTATAGTGTCAAATGTCTGCTGAATGGTGGATAAGAATGCCATATCACAGAGAGCATGTAGAAACTTTTGCGATATGGAGAGAGTTTATGCTGGTAAACTGAACGTTTTTTTTAGAATAAAATAGTTTCTACTCTATGAATCAAATGGTCAAATGATCACAATAATTTATCTACAATCAAGTTGATTTTCTTTCCATTACATTGTTCCCAATTTTAAAGGAAGATATTTTATGCCCCAAAAAATTTTCAAAATTCCAGAAAAAACATCCTTTAACTTAACAGTAGTTTTGGGTGATGTCCTGTCATTAATAGCTCTTATAAACTATTTTGATTATTTCTAGAACTGGAAATTTTAGGACTATATTATATTTTCGTTCCAGTTTAATAAGATTCAGCTATCATGGGCTATACGAGCCATTCACTAAATAGGAAATCTCACGTAGAGTTTGGTTCCAATGTGGTGTAGTCAAGGTTCCTATTCTATCTGTGCTTCAATATTTCCCATCCCAAACTTGGTGTTTTCTTCTTCCTTTTAGCACTAATATCTATGTCTGTTTGCATGTCTGCTGTGCAAATCTTATTTCAGGTCTTTCTTGGCTACAGAAACAAGCAGCATTACTACAGTATAGGTAGGACATATATGTAGGGCCAAACACTTGTTGCCTCGAAGACCTACTCCCTCATACACCTTTTATCACTAACCAGAGCCAGATTTACACAAAATTATGAAGTCAGTGGTATTATTTGTTATTGACGCTTAGCTTCTTTCCCCCCGACCTTATCTCCACATCCCTGCGTTGTAGTTCAGAAAACAAAAACACAGGTATTAAACAGTCTTGGGTTTGAATGTTGATGGTACTAGTTATAGAATGCATGATCTCAGATAATTTACTTACTATCTCTGTACTTCCATTGCCTAATTTGAAAAGTGGGACTATAAGGGTGGTTTTGAATATTAAGTTTGATCAAACATACAAAACACTTAATGGTCTGACCTGTGCTAACTTAATATATGGGTAGCTATTATCAGCAAGAAAAAGCATTTTATAAACCTAACTTTATTCGTATGTTACTATGATAGACTGAGGTGAAAAAATTGTAAAATCTACAAGATGTCATAAGATTTATGAAGTAGCATTGGAATACTTATTCATTTGTTTATTCATTCATCAGCAAATATTTATTGAATACCTACTATATAACAGGATGTTTTGATGATACTATTATGACAATGAACAAAAGTGACATGAAACTTGCCTTCATAGAATTTGTAGTTTGGTGGAAAATGAAAACACATTATTCAAATAACAGTTTAATTATAGCTGTGGTAAGTATCATGAACAAAGAATACAGCATAGGGAAGCCTAGATGTCATTTGGGATCACCCTTACCTTTGAATTACGACAAAGAAATATTGATCCAAATGTCTATCTTGTTTTCTGCAAAAACTAATGTCTTTATGGTTGTACAGATTCTTTTTTTTTGAGAGTCACCCCTTTCTCTGATTTCATATTCCTTCTAAAATATTTCTCTTAATTTCTACAATGTCTTTCTTCTCCCTGCCTCTTATAGATCAAGACAGATTACCCAGCCTTTCTAATACTAACAAAGTTTTGATTAAAAAAAAATAGATCTAATGGTGAAACTGATTAATCTATTTACTATTAAGTCAATGACGGTGCAAATGAGATTTATGATAGTGATTCCAGCCTGGTGGAGAGAGCAGCTATGGCAGAATTCCTTTGTTTACAAAGCTTATTTTCAAAGTAGCTCATACTAGCTTGAACACAATTAAAACAAACAAAAATTTAACCAAGTCCTTAAAAAAAAACCCTGCAAGATTTTACTTTCAATTTAATTTTCTTCTCACTATTTCATGATGCCTCTTTAAGGAAGTAGAATTTATAAAATTTGATTAAAATTTTCATGAAAAGCAAAAAGTATTGTATTGTGATCATCGAAACTGATTGTTATACACACTTACTATGATATCATAAAGGAGTGAATTTGGAGTGAGGAGGCCTGGGTTCCAACCATCCAAGCAACTAAAATCCTCTATATATAAATCTCTAAAACCCTCTAGTAATGTACTGTCCAGTATGGTAGCTGATAGCCACATTTGTATAACTATATTTACATTTTAAATACTTAACATTAAAAATTTGATTTTTCAGTCACACAAGTCATATATAAAGTGTTCAATATTGACAGAGTTAGTGACTACCATATTGGACAGCTCAGTTATAGACACTGCAGAATGTTCTATTGTACAGTACTGTTCTAGAATGTCTATGCTTATATATGAGCATATTATTCCATTTTGTGACTTGCCTTTATCCCTCGTCATTTTCCTAATGGAGAACAGAAATTTAAAATTTTAATGTACTTAACTTATCCATTTTTCCCTTTTATGGCTAACATTTTCTATGTCCATTTAGCAAAACTTTGCCAACTTAAAGATTATGAAGATATTCTCTTGCTTTTATTCTGAAAGAGTAAGAGTTTTTCTTCTCTATAACATTATGAACTAGCACTAATCTTCATGCAAATTTAATAAGTGCTAATTATTATGGTGGTGATATGAATGTCTATAAGCTAATAGGCATGGTAAGTTAAAAATAACATTATGGAAAAGTCTATATTTTCTTTAGATGAAAATATAGGGACATGGAAAATGGACCAAAATATTTTCTTGTGATTAAACTTCAATTTTTATTCTTTGAGATAAGTATCACCAAAGTATATTTCATTTGATTTTATGGCAACAAGTAAATACTGTAGTTTGATTTGGGAAGTAATTTATATATTTAGTTGGGTTTTTATGTGTCTTGTTTATATTCTTCAACATTCTACCCCTACTTATTTCAAAATTCTCACTTAATGGATTAAAATTTTCTGTTATTGGAGCAAGTGTCTTCTCAGTTCTGTCTTTCAACCTTATCTTGACAACCTTTTTTTGGTAAGACAAATTATACCTGAGAAGGGAAATATTTAAAGAAACCAATAAACCAACGTTATGAAATTTAGGGCATGTGTAAGTATTCGGGCCTCCTCAGTTGCATTTTATTTAAAGGTTTTCTACTCAACCATTAAACATTGACAATTTTTTTCTGAACTTATTTGATTGATAAAATTTGAGTCTTAATTTGGGTTATAACACTGAAGGTCTGAGTTCATTTTGACATCAAAATGATTTCTATATTTTCTACTGTCTATGAACTCTCATTCTAATGCTGGGTAAAATATGAAAATGGAATGTACACAAATAATATTTCTCTAAATATTTTAGGGGGGAAATGCACTATTAGTGACAATATGAATTTTTGGTAGTTTACCCTCAGTCCTTTGATCTCACTGGTTATTATTCATCCCAAATACTAGTATATAACTCACCCAAAAGAAAATCACTGGGGTGATTATGTAGTTACTTTATGAGCAAAATTTATTAGAAATAGAGACCAAAGAGATACATTTTATATAGGAAATTGCTGGCCATTAAAACATTTCTTGAAAGTTTGCCAGGCATTCTGCTCAATACAAATCTCTCATACCGGATGAACATAATTAATCTTCATGGCATCTCCAAAAGCTATCCAACCTTCCCCACTGATCTCCTTCTCCATTATCATCTACTTAATTTTCTTATCAGCACTATAACTATATGAAATTTTCTTGTTTATTTATTGCTTACTTTTTTCCTTTTGTAAAATGTTATTTTGTTGTCTAAAGTATTACAAATAGTAGTACATACCTTTTTTCCCCATTGACCTTCCCCTGATCAACTGAAGGACTTATTGCTCATGTTTGTTTGTCTATACCAACTAGAACGTAAGCTTCATTCTAGATATTTTCCTCTAACAAACCACTGGTTATGTGTTTTGTTTATTTCTTTTTAAAACTATTTTAAAATATGGTTTTATTAAACTTTTTTTAGAGAGAGGAAGAGCATGAGAGAGAAACGTCAACATGAGAGAGAAACATCCATCGGTTGTCTTCTGTATGAACCCCTACCTGGGATGAGCTTTCAACCTGGGCATGTGCCCTGACAGAATCAAACTGGTGACCTTTTGGTGCACGGTACAATGCTCAACCAATTGTGCCACATTGACCAGGGCTGGTTATGTGTTTTTTATTACTTTACACTTGACCTACTTTCTCCTGCTATAAGGAAAAGAATGCAAATATCTTCAATAGATTAGGTAAGGCAAATCTAAATTAATTAATTATAAGAAAATAGTTATTTTTGCCAATTTTGTTTACAACTCTCTAATATCAGGAATAGTGACAGAACATAGTAAAATACTCAATACATGTTTCTTGAATAAACAAATATTCCCAATTTAGTAGATAAGCAAGAAAAAATAATTTTGTTGTTTGAAGGCAAAGCTAAGTTAGAAATACAAATTTGCTGAGCATCCAAGTTCATAAACATTCCTTATTCCAATCTGCCTCTAAAATTTAGTGTTAACAAAATGCTGTTGGAGAAGTAGAATTTAGCACACTCTTAAGGAAAAGTTACCATGTCATATAAGTTACTCTAGTCAAAGAGATATTAGTAAGAAGTGAATGCTTAATTTAAAAAAATAGAATTTTATCTTTCAAATAAAAGAAGTTTGAAGAAATGGCTTGAAGTTTCTAAAGAAAAGATGGTTGAAAAGAGATGAGAGATCATGAAAAGCACTTCATATTAGCACTTAACATTAATAGACCATCCATGATAATCTTAAGCATATTTTCTCTCCTAGTCATCGCCCCACAGCATTGTGGCATACATTGACCCCTCGCACAAACCTCCAATAATCTTCTAACTCTCAGATGATGATCATAACTCATATTTAATTGGAAAATAAAACAAGTTTAATCAGACTCTAGGAAGACAACTAGGCCCAGAGATTTGCAGCGCCATCTAATGGATGGTCCAGAGGTGTTATCTGGTGTTATGGATAGAAGGTATAGAAGGACGAAGTTCTGTTAGTACAAAATATAGCTAGCTGTGCCCAGACAATTTAGTTATTTATTGAGGTACTGGGAAGGAGAAGCTATACAGCTATGTTTATTCACTATCGTGTATGATAAAGAATCAGATTCGAGTCAATGGATTTTGGTTTGAAACGATGTATGACACTTGCAACAGTCCGATTGAACCCAAATTCCTAATTCTACCGACAGATGGTATAAAGAACAGTTTTTAAAATCTTCTAAATAGGGACATGTTTAGGGACAAAAACAAATAAAGGAAAACCATTACTTTATTTACCGCTGCCTACCAGCCAAACTCATGTGAAGGAGTAGAAGACAAAGATGCCCAGATTTCAGATCTCCCTCTACCAGCCAGGGAAGGGAGGCAGCGGTGGAGGAAGGAGGCCACATTCTGCCAGTAGAGGGTGGAGGATCAAGGTTGGTATACCATGGTTTACCTGAGGATTTTGATTTAGCTCTGTAGGGACACAATACTACCAACAGATTTCAGTCAATGGCCCACTGGAGTACATGTCCTGTTAAATCACGTTCCTCCAGTGTAGTTCCTGTGTGGGTATCTTCCTGTGTGAAAGGGACTGGTGTTCAAATTCTTTTGCATTTTATTGCTGAAAAGCAATCATACTCTCACTCATTCATTTATTCATTCAACACCTTTATTGAGTATCTGTCATTGTTCTGAGTGCAAGGGAACAGCAATGAAAACAAAACAAAGCAAAAACTTTCTCTTAAGACTTGCATTCTAATGATGGAAGGCAGAATTGAGCAGGTTGGATAGGTAAAATATATTCCGTGCTAAATCGCAATGTGAGCTAGGGACAAAAATAGTGTAAAGAATGGGAGTCTTGAAGTTTAAGTAAGGTGAGCAGAAATATGACAGACTTGTGAGCATAACCTTTTAAGGAAGGATTGAAGGTTTAGAGAATAGGGATGAGAGATAAAGGGGTGCAGGGGGGTAGTTGAAATACAGAATGTGGGGGAAGAGTATCCTGCAAGAGACCAGCAAGTTCAAACCCTTTTAGCAGGGCTGGCTTCGTGGGAGTGCAATCTGTGCTGTTGCACAAGACTCACACCATCTTGAAATTCTTAATAAAATGTTAACAAAGAACCTTGAATTTTTAATTTGCCCTGGGCCTCACGATATATGTGGACGTCCTGTCCCGAAGACATTGTATGAGAATAGTAATGAGGTCCCTGTGTTTAGAGAGGCGTGAGCAAGATGTCAGGACGGTGGTGAGGCAACGCACCTTGCGTGAGCTTGAGTGGCCTGAATAATGTTTGATCAGGATCACTCCAAGTGCTGTGCTGGAAATAGAAGGAAGGGATCAAGGATGAAAAGAGCGTGATCAGTTTAAGGAGAAACATTACAGTGGAAACTCAGCAAGACTTGCTGGTAGGGTAACATGTTGTCCCAAATTTTAAATATGATTGTATTTTCCTGTTTTCAATTAAGAGCTTTTAGGTTTCAATGCTTTTAGATGCAAGTTTATGGACAAAAGGAATAATGATTTGTTATAATACAGTATCATTTGCTTGTAGGATGCAGGCCCTGAAATAGAATTATCTCATATCGATGTACCACGTAATCTAAAAGTCTCACACATATTAAAAATAATGGCTTATACACTGTATGAATTATTTTCATTATTATAATTGAGGAGTTTGACTGATCTATAAAGGCTTTTCCAATTCTTATTTTCTATGCTTTATACATCCTCTTTTGCTATTTAATACTATCTAAAATCTGATTTTCATTTTACTTACTCTGGCCCCAGACTGACTGGGTTTATTTTCAATTCACATTTAATTTTAACGGTTTGAGGAGTTGTCATAGATTTTAAATATTTATACATATATATATATATATATATATATATATATATATATTGCATCTATTAGAATCAAATGAGATAATGTATATGAAATGCTTTGGAAAGCCTAAATCACTTTATAAATGCTGGCGATTAAGCAGTATATTAAAAAGATTGTGGTTTAAATCTGCTTAAAATAATTTGTTTGAAATCTCTCTTACATTTTTCAACAATTTGAAAGAACTGTATACTCCACTATAGCAAAAACATAGAACTTGCTTTCATTTTATAAAATTAAATTTTTGGAGAAGGATTAACTAGCAATTTTCCACATAGTGTAAAGATTGTTCTTCTGATATTGGCACTTGCAGGCTGTTTAGAATTTTGCTGCCAAATGTGCAGTTTCTTGACTTTCAGTTGGTGGGAGAGAATTAATGTTCTGGGCTCATGCTTGTTTCCAACTTTAGACTTCTATTTACAAGCAGGCAAATAAGCTGCTCCTACCCTCCCACCCTAAAACGCTAAGTTTCAGTCCTCATCCCCTGAATCAAGTTGTAAGCAATTAAAATGTTGCTTACAAATTTATCTATGTTCATATGATCTGGACAATGTTGTACTTTTAGACATACTTCTTTAGGAAGATGGCTATCTCTGCAAAGGTTAAGTCCTCCATAATTGCTCTTGATTCCAGCCTCCAACATCAAGTATCAGCTCTTACCAGCCCTCCCTAAATTCCCAGATTAGGTTGCATCCCTTTACTGTCCTAAATTCTTTTCCTCAAGGACATTTGTCATGATTAAGCTGATTTTCTTTTTTTTCCCCCCTCAGTTGTCTTCCCCATAGATTGTAAACTTGGTTGTAGTAGGGACCATGCTTTCTGGTCTGCCAATTTTATCTATTACATTACTTGATAAGTAGGAGGTGCTGTACATTTGTTCATTGAATAATTCACATGAAGGTGCCTGCTTCAAGTGGGACTGTTGTACTAAAATTTTCAAAATAACATAACATATGAAATAGCTATGGGGTGAATGGTAATAAAATAGCAGATTTTACCTTGAGTTTATTAGAAATAAAATATCCTATATAATAAAAGGGTAATATGCAAATTGACCCTACCAGCAGAACGACTGGGAATGACTGGTCACTATGACACACACTGACCACCAGGGGACAGATGCTCAATGCAGGAGCTGTCCCCTGGTGGTCAGTGCATTCTCAAAGGGGGATCTCTACTCAGCCACAAGCTAGGCTGACAGGGGTGGTGGTGGTGGAAGCCTCTCTCACCTCCTCAGCAGCACTAAGGATGTCTGACTGCAGTTTAAGCCTGTTCCCTGCTGGCAAGTGGACATTCACAGAGGGCTTCTGGGCTGCCAGAGGGATGTCTGATTACCAGCTTAGGCCCAATCCCACAGGGAGTGGGCCTAAGCCAGCAAGTGGACATCCCCCAAGGGGTCCTAGACTGCAAGAGTGCACAGACCAGGCTAAGGGACCTACCCTCCTGCCCCAAATTTTTGTGCACCGGGCCTCTAGTAAATTTATAATTATCTACTACACTAGTTTAATTTTTGAGTAGAGGCTAGACTATGTTGTACTAATGATAACATGACTAGTGATATCAGTGGGAATAACTGCTTCTGCAAGTTACTTAGGGATCCAGCTGGGTGAAGTTCCACTGTGTTGGGATATACCATCTCAGAGCATGGCTCCTAGAGTCACTGCAACAGAGGATGAGAGAGGCCATGGAGAACTCAGAGCCACTCTTAAAGTCTCTGGACTGGTCTTGGCTAGTGTGGCTCAGTTGGTTGGGCATTGTCCCATGAATTGAAGGGTTGCCAGTTCAATTCCAAGTCAGAGCACATGCCTGGGGTTGAGGACTTTATCCCTGGAAGTGGGTATATAAGAGGCAGTCTATCAATGTTTTTCTCTCTCTGTCCCTTTCTCTCTGAAAAATCAATAAAAATATATACTTTAAAAATTATAAAAAAGCTCTGATCTTGAAATGACAAGTATCAGATGGCCCTGCATAAATGCAGGGGTCTTGAAAGTCTTTTTTTTTTTATGCAAAGGAAAGAGAGGTATAGTAGATGTTGTAAGAGCTAAACAAATTTACCATTAAGTTAAATGTTTATACTAGGCAATGTTTATTTCAGGTGTTTGAATAAGGAATTTGATATGTGATAATAAATAGGTAAGCAAGTAGCTCATTTCTATAAATCAACAGGATTTGACCAGAGACTATCATTTAAAGGACAAAGTGCCTGGAATTAACTTTATTAGCTGAGCCCCAACATCATCTGGCAGTTACATTGGTTAATTAAGATCTTCCTTCCATCCTTTCATCCTTCCTCCTTCTTTTTCTCTTTCTTTTGGACAACAAATTTGAAAGCTTAAAGTATATAAACTAGTAGCATAGGTCACATGAAAGCAGAAATAAGACAAATTTTACTGTGTGTTTTTTTAAAGGATTTTATTCTTTAACTTTTACCTGTTTAAGTAAATGACAAATGTATACAAAAATTATGAGCTAATAGTACTTGATGAAATCATTCAATGTGCTTTTGAGTACATTTGAAGTAGGGTGTGACATTGATCCTCATACAAGGGACCTAACTGACTATTCATAGAAATGGGAGCATAGATTTCAGGAAGAGCCTTGCACTGGATCTACATAATCAGTTTTGACATATTAACTAATTTTGGAGCTTACTATAACTGCTTATTTTTCAATTTAGTCAAATAACTTACTAATAACAAGTGTGTTTTTCCAAAGTAGTTAGTACAACTAAGAAAAAAGTCAAACTGGTGGAACATATTGTTTAACTTCAAGTCACATCTAAAAGACTATGACAGAAATGAGTGTGACCAAAAGTTGTTTTGGTTTGGAATTTCTGGCCCCATTTTGGTGTAAATGTTAGAAACCTACATATCCCTGGATCAACTTCTCACAGGGATGTCTTACTGAATCAGAAACTGCCTCTTTTAGCCACATTTAAATCCACCACAATTACACATATGCAGACTAGACATAATATGCATATTAAAATGTTCATACATAAAACCAAACACTAAAATCAAATATAAAAGTGTGTAAGTGTTTATGCAGCAAATATATTTGTGACATAGAAATACACATTCCAGAAACCTAGTTTGACTCACTGTGTCATTCTAATTTCTTTTCTACAGAAGGAAGCTATGCATCAAATTATGCAGCATGTAATGTCAAGTGAGTTTTGAAAAACTTCACAGATGCCTATTTATTGTTTAGCCATTTATTGAAAATGCTAGAGGCCTGGTGCACAAAATTCATGCATGGGTAGAGTCCCTGGGCCTGGCCAGTGATCAAGGCAAATCAGGGCCTTCTGGCTGCCGGCTGGGGCCTCCCTTTCCCAGCTGCCAGCTGCTGGCCAGGACCTTCCTTCATTCTGCACCACCCCCTGGTAGTCAGAGCACATCACAGAGAGCGATCAAACTCCCATTCTCCCAGTCCAATCCTGAGGGGGTACTTTGCATATTAGTCATATATATAGAAATGTTTTATGCTCTGGGTTGTTAGTAAATACCTTTTGAATCTAGGTTAACACTAGTTAAACAATACATCCACATCTTTTGTTTGTTTTCTCATTTTTGTATGGAAAATGCTCTGTAAACTGCAAATCAAATGTTTTGCTTGACTACTAATTGCTAATGTCTACAGTATAATTCATTCAAGTATTTATGGAGCACCTACTAGTGCTACTGTTATAGACTGTTGATTTAAATCAATTACATAAGCAAGACCTCTGCCCTCATGGGATAGGGGAAACAACTATTAACTTTGTAAGTTAATGATCTGTATGTGTTCTAGGAAATAAATCACATGGACATACTCAAATGTATATGTTGCACATTAGGTCTCATTGAGAAGGTACCATTTAAACAAAAACTTGAAAATTCCATGACAGTAACCAAGTAGTAATTTGTGGAACAGTATTTTAAGTAAAGAGAACAGTAGAGCAGGTCTCTGACTGCTGTGTGACTCCTGTGTTTGCAGAAAAGCAAGGAGGCCAGTGTGGCTGGAGCTGAGGAAGAGAAAGGAAGAACCATAGGAGGTGAGGTTGTGATCTGATAGGAAACCAGGACTTTGACTTCTGCAATAGGGAGAGTTTACAGGTTTTGAGCAGGACAGTGATATGATCTGAGTGGTGATTAACAGAATTGCTGGCTGTTAGATTAATAGCAGAATAAACTGTAGCGATGCAAGAGATCAGTTAGGAGGCGATGGTGGCTTAGACCAGGCTCACACAGCGGTTGGAGTGAGAAGTGGTTAGATTATGGAAATATTTTGAAAGCAGAATCAACAGGACAGAGTGAGGAGGGAGAGGAAGAAAGAGGAAGAGATGGGAAAGAGGGAGGAAGAGGAAGAGGGAGAGGGAGAGGGAGAGGGAGAGGGAGAGGGAG